>MU106014.1:0-158321 GCA_012274485.2 Sinapis alba
TGATCCAGCTGCCTTAGAACTCTTCCGACCTTCTTTCCTTTTTGCCTCCCTCGATCCTGGTTAAGTCTCACCCTTCCGGGCCCTTAACCGCCTTTCCAGCCATGATACGCTTGTCTTTAGGTCCTATGACCTGACTGGTACGTCTCCTCGTACCATGGCTGTGCCCAAAGCCTCAGCCAGATTCAGGGACATGACACAACCTATGGGAGGCAGAATACAATCTCAAAGAAAATGGCCTCCTGGTTCAAAAAACAAGTCTACGGACTTACAACATTAATATCAGCAGAAGTCTACCTATAGGAGGCAGAATACGATACTAAAAACTACCTCTGGGTTTAAAACCAAAATCTATGGATTTACAATATCTTTATTGGCATGAGCCTATCTAAGAGAGGCACTATACAATATTAAAAGAGAAGACTCCGGGCTCAAGAAGCTAAAATCATTAATCTAAGGTTTGAGGACCCCCAAGTTCCAAACTAACCAAGATAAAGAACAAGTGCCTTCAAGCTTCACAGATTGAACTCAGGGTTACCTAGAAGCAAGCCAAAATCCCTTCTCCGGGAGACATACTCTAAACACGCAAGGATCTCAGGATCATGCTTTCTACTGCTTAATTAATATTATCTAGGCATTTTGGTTTCCTACTCCTATTTATGCTCAATGTCTCCAGACTAAATTTATATAATAAAATATGAGTTTTAACTAGAGGAGCAGCATGAACACCAATATACTTAATGGGGCAAACGAGCTGGATCAAGTAGCAGATAGCGATGTGTGTACTGATATTGGCATGAGACAACCTATGGGAGGCAGAATACTTTCTCAAAGAAAATGGCCTCCTGGTTCAAAAAACAAGTCTACGGACTTACAACATTCATATCAGCAGAAGTCTACCTACAGGAGGCGGAATACGATACTAAAAACTACCTCTGGGTTTAAAACCAAAATCTATGGATTTACAATATCTTTATTGGCATGAGCCTATCTAAGAGAGGCAGATACAATATTAAAAGAGAAGCCTCCGGGCTCAAGAATCTACAAATCATTAATCTAAGGTTTGAGGACCCCCGAGTTCCAAACTAACCAAGATAAAGACCAAGTGCCTTCAAGCTTCCAAGATTGAACTCAGGGTTACCTAGAAGCAAGACAAAATCCCTTCTACGGGAGACATACTCTAAAACACCCAAGAACCTCTGGCTCTAAAGGTTTAGAGCCCAAAGAACTTCCTCTAGGAAAATAACATCAAACCTCCTTGAAAATGTTCGGGTTTCAGGGATGAAAATCCCATCGGGATCCCAACTCTACAGACCTCTAGGTTATCATGGTGTTCAGACACCTTCAGGTCTAAGCTATCATCCTCTCGAGCCTCCCGGCTCCAATGAATCACTATCGTGCCCGTAATCCTAAGAGATTGTTGTACCAACTTTTAGATCCTTGAAAAGAACAAAGAGATCCATAGATTTCCAGGAACCTAGATCTCCAATCCTGCTAAAATCCAGGTCCCGGCCAGAAACTAAGAATCCCTCCAGGTCAATATCAACATATTCTTGAGACCACGGGTCTAAGAAATGTATTTACGCTAAGTGCCTCAAAAAGACTAGATCAAGATTTATCTTTCCAAGATCCTGCAAGAAGCAAACAGCTTCAGGTCTAGAAGTGTGATAAAATTCTATGACCATACAGGAGAAAAATCAAGGACAATGCTATGAAAGATTATTAGGAGCAAGACCAAGAAACGTTGAGTTATAAACAGAAAGCGGCAAAAGGTCTTAAAGCTATTGAAGTACTAACTACAAGAAAAAAACACAGAACAAAAGCCTTAAAAAGAAAAGAAGTATGAGTTTTTAATGGGAAGAGTTCCCAGAAGGCATCAACATGCTCGCAGAGTTCAGAGTAACCGCAGAGGAGAAACTTCCTAAGTGACCGCTATCTCTCATCAAAAGCTGATACTGACGAATTCCCCTTTAGGATTCCACTACTCGATTTGATTCTCCAACGACTCCTTCATAAGTTCCCACCGAGCTGCAATTATGGCCCTCTCGACAGCATGATCTTGCTGGAACATCAAATCTTGCACCCGGGCACGAAGAAAGAGTATTTCTCCTTGCAGTCTTCCTCATTCGGATCCCTGATGATCCGCTGTCAGCTTACAGAAACAAGAACTCATCACCTCCCAGTTGCCATAATCAGCCGGATTAGCCACTAAGAAAGGTTAAAAACTTGCGCCTGGAAAATTCAATTCATCCTCCACTGGCCTAGGAGGAGAAAAAGGATGCTTCTTCCAAGTCTTAGACTTGGGGGGGGGGGGAAACCAACCCTTGTACTTGTAGATCTTGTTCGTGAGGAGCCATAGAACACATATCTACACTGTTCCTTATTTCATCTCGAAGATCTAGGCTAAGGTGAGGGCTTGTTGCAATCTCTATCTCCTTCTATCATTATTTCGTCATGGTAGAAATTTTTAGGTTGATCATTCATCCCTACCTTTGTTCTTTTTCCATAGATTTATAAATAGATATGCTTATACATATGTTAAATACCTTGATTTCTGATGTGTGAAAGACATTGATCTATTGTTAGGTTTTTAAAGCATGGTTGAATGATGTTTCAGGATTGTTTGTAATGATTGTATTGAGAGGGGTTGTGGTATATGTGGATGATGTATATGTGGGAGGTGTATATGAGTTAGAGAAAGGCTTAAGTTAGCATACAACAAAGTAAAAAAAATCTAGACGATATTCTAAAAAAATCTAATGGCAATAAGAAAGAGTCCCCGACAACGGTGCCAAATTTGATGTTTGTGGGTTTGTTTATATCACTTCTGAAAATAATCCTATATCCCACTTTACTCTCTCAAATAAGAGGTTCAGTGTAGTACTTAGGGATCAAATTCACAGAGACTCTAGGATTGCACAATAGACTTATTGTTTTCGAATTAAGGCTAGACAAATTGTAATAATAATAATAAAAGTGATTTCAAGATTAATTTAGTTTATGAAGGTTAAATTAAGGGATCAGACTTAAGGGAAATTCTATGGTAGTGTTAAATAATGTAAATTAATAGATTGCTAGGAATTTAATTAAGCATCATTCTCAAACTCAAACCTTAGTTTTCAGGAGATCGCTCTCTCGCATCTTGATTGTGTGTCGATCGATGCCAACAAGGTGGCGTCGATCGATGCCCATTCTAAACAGTACTGGTTTCGCGGTTTGATGGGTTCTCTAAACTTCCGATTCAACTCTCGTTTGTTACCAGTTATTTAGATTGTTTAAGATAGGTTCAGGCTCATAACCATGCTATTGCTTGCGCTATGGAACACTAATTCTAAGATTGAGGTGATCAAATTCAACCCAACATTAAGAGCAACTTAAACAAAGAACCAAGAAGATTACTCTAACATTTCTATAAAATCAACAAGATATTACTTCCATTAGGAACCCCTAAATTTAACAATGAATTACTAGGACATAGCAATAAAGAACATGATTTAAGTCTGAATAAATTGCATAGAATAAACTGAGTAATACGATAAGGAGTTCAAGATCTTCTCTGTAATGATGGTCAGATCTCTCTCTCTCTCTAATAGATGTAACAAGGTGTTCCAACTCTGCTTCGGCCTCAAAAATGGCTTACACCGGCCTCTCTAAGACTGCTTACCTTAAAACTAAGATATGAAAACCCCAATAAAAAGTCTAAATTTCGGCCAGTGAATTGTCTTGCAAACAATGAGACTTTTGGGTAAAACTTGTAATTTCTCAAGTCTTCATTAATTTTGCAGTCGACTTGTCCGTCGATCGACGTACAAGGTGAGACGTCGATCGACGTACAATGTGTGACGTCGATCGATGCTTCACGCATAAACAGGATCCAACATTGAGTTTCTGGCTGAGCATCCTAAACGCTCCAAAATAGCCCAAAAGCTCCATTTGCTTCCAATGAGTACCTGGATCTTTAAATACTCTAATACATAGTTTAGACACACATAATAGACCTTAAATAGAGCCTATAATATGGTCTGAAACTGGTAATAAATAGGCTATATCATACAAACAAACTCGAAAACATCTTTACAGAACAACTTTTGTAAAATTATACTCGACAACATTTCAAGAAACAATTCTCGTAAAATTAAATTCGATGACATTTTACAATACAGCTTTCGTAAAATTAAACTTGATAAAATTTTGCAGAATAATCTTCGTAAAATTAAGCTCGGCAACATTTTATGAAACATTTTTCATTAAATTAAACTCGATAACATCTTGCAGAATAACCTTCGTAAAATTAAGCTCTACAACATTTTACAAAAACATCATTCGCAAAGTTAAACCAGATACTATTTTACGATATATCCCTTAGAATAAATTTGACAACATTTGCAAAACGACTATCGTAAATAAAACTTGAAAAAAAATTTGACAACCTTAGGGAAGTCAAACAAGACAATATGAAAAGATGAACGGAAAAATGAAGACAATAAGAGCTAGGACGGGACCAATACGCTCACAGCTTGACAAACTGAGACATCACCCGAATGACATCGTGTTCATTGCTTCTTTTTCCTCGCCGCCCACTTCACTCCTCTTTGAGTCATCATCTGCTTCTCCTCACTTTGTTGCAATGATTTCGTAAAGTTCCTTTAATATGAAAGATGCAATCCAGTCTTACGAAATTCTGCTACGTTGAGTCGAAAACATCTACATAGAATTTTCAACAATATACAAAGAGAACTTGGTCATTATAGTAAAACCAGCAATCAAAAGTCACGAGGAGAAGAAGAGAAAAACGAAGAAGAGGCAAACCAGAATCTCCAATAAGACTAAGGTATGTCTGACTTAGAAAAAATTATTTGTCTTGGAATTTTTTGTACGAAAGTACTAAGAAATGAAAACGTCTTGGAAGTTGAAGTAAACGTCTTGGAAGTTGACGTAAACGTTAGGGAACTTAGAATCCAAATGGATAGTCTAGTGAACTAAGTCTTAGGTGACGTTTTTGATCTTGTTCTATTGTTCCTTAACTGTTCAGGCAAAACTTGCAAACCGATCTAATCTCTCGCAAAACGGAGAAACGTTTGCCACACATTCAAGCATACTCAGCTTGCTTCCTAAAGAAAGAAAGAACTACATAAACGAATGTCATCTTATTACAGACTGGTTCCTAGCACTTTTCTTAAAACCAACCCATTCCAAGTCGCCAACCTGAAAACATCCAAAAATCGCAATCCCAACATCATCTTTAAGTCGAACCAGATTGTCAATCATCTTGATCCTTGAATGAAAAACATAAAAAGGTGGAAGTAGGTATGTATACTATTCTCGTATACTCCCATACTTGTCTAAAAACTAGCGGCACACCTAGATAGTCCAAAATATATTCTCGAGAACTCTACAGCATCTCTTATCGCAATCATGTATCCAAACAACCTGTACCAATATCAGACTAATAACACAACAACTAGCCGAAGTCTTGAAAACCTTTTCGACTTAATAAAACGAGTTTCGTATGAGGGTCGAAAATTATACTATAAATCTTCAAAACATCAAAGCATTGCTCCCAGTTTTTTGTTGAACCGAGTGAGTCATGGAAACCCATAAAAAAAAAACATTCTGACAAAGAAAAATAAAAAACACAAGTAGCAGTGAGCACAACAAAGAGAACGCTTTCTCCCCGCTCGTTGACTAGATCTACCGCTGGTTGTTTGATTCATTCCGCTTGAGAAACGCATATGTTGTGAGAATTCCTCTCAAAAACCTATTAAAACGTTCTGTGACTATATCGTAACGAAATAAACATTAGTAAAACTCCATGAGTGACTCCAAGCAACTTTCACCAAAGATTGAAATCCAAGCGGAAACGTTTCTAGTAAAATCTGCGGAAACATCGCTATTTTGACATCTCCACATATAGCACTGATTTACTATCTTCATAAAACCGGTCACCCATTACTTTCGTATAACTATAACATTTTATATGGAATAGTCTACATAAAAACAAGATCGGTATCATGCAAAAAAACTTCGCAATATAAAACGCGAATAAGAAAAACCTAATTCTTGCTCACAAACATGAGGAGTAATCTACAAAAAACAATCTCCATTTATTTCTTTGAGAAGCCCTTCGTATAGTAAGATCTAGCCATACGAAGAAATTTGGAAAATAAACATAATAGGTTTTACGAAGAACTGTTGTAGATAGTTTTCGTATAGTAAATATAGAAGCGGTATGATCCGACTTTGGATGACCAATCTAAACTTTATCACTTCGCACTATGGTCTAGCAGATCTCTTTCTTTAGCCCTGCGGCTTACTGGCTTCTTCTTTTCACTTCCCTCGGTTATATCAGAGCAGGCAATCATCCCGCAACTAACTCCGCACGGGCTATGTATCAAACCTCCTTGGCTTCGTCTTCCTCTAGACAAAAAAAATAATTTTCATACGACTAAAGGAAGCATTATACGAAACATTCATTGTATAACTGAAATCTAAAGTGGAAAATTGTTTTCTACCACCATCGGCCATCTTATCACGGGAAACTCCGGCAGACTTTTCCTATCTATCTCGACAAAAAATCTTTGGCCCCCGGATAATTATGCCTTCCCGTAAAAGCCCAAACCAAAATTTGGCATCCCCTTTAAGGATAATTCTAAAATGAGACCTCCATGCCAAACATGAAAAACTTCTAACACGTTCTCGTAACATTAAATTTTACTTGAAAGAAAAATCCAGTCTTTAGTTCTGCAAGACGTTGCAGACATTCGAAGAACCATATTTCAACGTAAAATATCTTCATGGATGAAAGTTCTGTCTCGGAAACTCAAACAGTCATACACACTAACATCTTCTAAAACACACATCCTTCGCGAAGGTTCAAACTCAAACGGTAACACTTACCATTCTGTTTGTTGCTGATCACAACAAACGAACTCTAAATTCTTAAACAGACTTAGCCATCTTCCCCCATAGAGATAGGCTCTCAGACATCCGAGACAAAGTTAATAGCAAACTATAAAAGAAATCAATTTTTTTTGTCAGCACTTCTGGACGAGTTTGAAATTTTCTTTGGAGAGATGCTCCGTTCCCGACCGATGCAAGTCACATAAGACGAGAAATTTTTGCAGACTTCAATATTGAGATGGAATCAGGTCAAAACCGCAACGGGTGATTTAAGCCAAAATAATCATCGCAAAACCTAAACCGATAGTAAGCCTAGGTCTTGCCCTAAACCCAACATACTTGTCTTACACATCTAAAGGAATAGTATCAACATACTGATACGAGATTCCAAAATATGTCCCTTTGCTTATATTTGTATGTTTATGAGACTCCATGAACTAAAAGCCTTTGAGTATTCTCATCTTACACAACGACAAGTATAATGTTCTGCTGAGCGTTAGATATGAGATGACAACTCACACTCTTTCTCTCATCTCCACCTATGGCTACTCAATATGTTTTTAAATGGAGATGACCCACAACTTCATCAATCCAAAATACACAGCCTACAAGGCTTGTCTCGAGGCTGACAAAGGTCCAATAAAAATGCAATTGTCAGTGATGTGCTCGAAAGTTTCCACACGACACATAACTAGACCATAAAGAACTCACTGGAAAACAAGGACGTAAGAACTTTAACTCCAAGACTAACTACCAAAGACTTGATTCCTTCAACAAGGGTACGTGGGCATCCTTCATATGGTGCAGCCCCAATCATATCACATTCCATTCTTAAGAGGAAAGAAGAGTGAGACAACAACTCCAATATTCGGAAAAAATGGTTTCACCAACTGACCTCTTTAGCCATTAATTCCATCTAACACGCATATCACTACCTCGCAAGAAATTACACGTAAAGTCTTATGATTTGTGGAGCTAATTTTTGGGGTTAAAATAAGTCATTGCAAAATCAACGGCTAAAATCCTTCGAGAAATTTTGCCTTAAGCAAATATGAGCTGGAAATATCAAAGAAACTATAAGGCATAAGACAAAACATTTTGCATAAGGATACAAGAACAAAATTTGTATACTTCATCCTGGAAAAGGAATAAAAGAATTTATATCCAAGCATGAAAAGATCGGAAAAATACAGAAGGTTTTTGCGATAAATAACGTGTTTTACAAAATATTCCGTGAAACAAAATTCAAAAAGTTTTCACGGAAAAACATCATAATATAATCTACGAGATAATCTTCCATAACACAACTTTTGGAAAACATTGACGGAAAAACTTTTGTAAAATAAACTAAATAGTTCCAAAAGTACACGAAACAACCAACAGAGGGAACAACATCACCTCCCCATCGTCTAGCCATCACGGCAAGACCGAACCAACCCGACTCGAAAGCCTTGCCATGATGGCGAGACCAATCCATCTTGACCGTCTCGCCATCATGGCGAGATCAGCGTGCTTCGCCTTGCCGTCTCACCATCACGGCGAGACCAGTGTAGCCCCCCTCGCCGTCCTTCCCTCATGGCGAGAAAAAATCTGTCTCGTATCGCCTTCATCTCCACTCTATCTCGCCTTCAGCCCTAATGGACTCTCCATCTCGCCCTCTAGACCTCATGGACACTCCATCTCGCCCTCTAGCCCTCATGGAGACTCCATCTCGCCATCAGGGTGAGACCAACTCCATCTTGCCCTTACGGCCGCACCATCTCGCTTTTACGGCCGCTCCATCTCGCCATCAAGCCTTCATGGACACTCCGTCTGGCCCTTATGGACACTCCATCTTGCCCTATGGCCCTCATGGACACTCCATCTCGCCCTCTAGCCCTCATGGATACTCCATCTCACCATCAGGGCGAGACCAACTCCACACGCCTTTACAGCCACTCCTTCTCACCCTTAGATCCTTCATTGCGTTCTCCTTTGAATCTCGATCGAAACATTTTTCATTTCGTCTCAATCGGAGTGCTCGTTAATATTTTATGATAAAACAAATAAGACTTGCTTTTCATAAAAGTCTAAACCAATCATCATATGGAAAAGATTAGCTCAACACCACTTTGTCCACAAACAAATTGCTGGATAGGACCCACAATTCAGAAATGTACATCAGATAAATCGTTGTTTTCTCAGAGAATAATCGTAAGTGCATTAATCGTAAAACGACCTGAAATGGTCTAAAACCCGATGAAAGCCCAGTTATGGTTTAAATTATAACAGGCCTGAATTTAATGACGGTTTAACTCGGATTGGATAAGGAAGAATGGAAGAAGAGGATAAATGTGAAGTTTCCAACATAAACATGGACTTTGAGAAGATAAGGCAAGATCTCCGCAAAAATATAAACTCGAATCTTAAAGATATATGGGAAGAAGACTAGCTCTGGAGGCATATATAAGAACAATCGAGGCAGAGAAGAAGGGGGACGATTTTCAGACTCCTAGAACTCTTGCACTTAGAATTCTTAGGCATTATTCTCGACTTGCTTGTTTTTTTTGTCTTGTCCTTGATTATTAGACGAACTCGCGTAGTCAGTTCGATCTCTTGTTCAAACTTTGTAAACTGAACTATGTTCGGCTTGATCCTCAAAAGGGGTACGTAGGCAGCCTTTCATAAGGTCCAGTCAGAAATCAATAAAAACATTTTTTGCATCTTTTCATGTTATTTTATCGAACTGCGACTCAAACTAGGTTAGGATTTAGGTGGCTAAAACTAGAGAAATCGTCGACAACTCTTGCGGCCGTAGCACTTATAACTTGTTGTAACCTTGCTACGCTCTTACATGGATTCAAAATAAAGATCTATCTTTTTCTAAATTCATTTTATTGTTTTATGTACATTCCGCGTTTATTTGATCACTTTTTGTTGGTCTTTGCAAAGAACCCGGATCCTCAAGGAAAATCGATAAATTTTATTATCCTCCGCTAACAAATTTGATTGTGCGAATTTCGGTTCCCAAAGTAATTTGTTTGATATTAGGTATCCTAAGGAACAAAACTTAAATGTTTCATCCTCGTATGCTCCATAGGATCTTTCACTGGAGATGCAGGTTCTACATAATAATGGTTTTATGTAATAATGACTTTTTGACAACAAAAGATCATTCTATTACTTAAACTTGAGGTGGTCTGGGTAACCAGACCGACATAGAATAACTAGGAAAACAAAGAGCCCAATTAAAATATCGACCAATTTTAGCTAAGAAATCCGCAAACTCATTCTATCCCCGATAATATAAGATTTTATGAAGTCTTAGAATCTTTTATTCGTTTCTTGGATATCCTTCAACTCTGTCAACAAACTTGGCAATTCATGAGGTTCCTGTATAATATCTATCAAGTCTTTGCAGTTAGTCCCAAAGTGCTGACATGTCTAATGATGTAACATGCTTTCTATTGCCCATGCACTGCTTCTAACTCTGATTGCAATGCAGATTCTCTTCGTGTTTGATTTCTTGTAACCATAAGTTGTGTTGGTCCAGAACTATCTTTCATAACCTATCCAAATCGAGTAAATATGGCTGTAGAGGTCCAAGAACCATCCACCAAGCATATATTCTCTAAGCATAAAACTTCAGTTGTTGATGTTGGTGTTTGAGTACAACCTATCATCTGGTGAATTTCATATGAACCATGTTTGTCATTCTCCTTCTACATATTCGAACATCTCAAGTGAGTCTCTGTCAATCCCTCTAAATAGTTTATCTTTCTTTGCTTTTTAGAGATACGAAATTATCCTTGGATAAAGGTCTCTGTCCATTTTTGGATCTTCAATACTATTCTTCCTACAAAAAGATAATCTGTGTTAGTGTATACCCCGAACACATGAAATATATTCGGATGAGAAGGTGTTCCTGCTTGAGTCCACGTTTGAAGGCATGGGGACATTCAAAAATATCATGATTTACAGACTCATCAGGTTCCCCACATATTCGACATATATTATCACATCACATATAATGACGATTCAAATTCCTTGTGACAGCTACATGCACAGTGATTAACTTCTATTAGGCTATTTTAAGGTGTGGTCTTTGTAGGTACTGTTGGGGAAAAATTCTCCGGTATGAAATTCCTCCAGGCCTGGGGCAGGACACCAGCCTCCAGGTTCCTGCCAGGAGAAACTCCGGCTCCGACCCCTGCTTCCATCCCTGCCTCCGGGTAAAATGGATGTTTTATACTTAAGAGAATTCTTCCATATTTCTGGATATGGAAGAGTTTAACCTAATGACTTACATCTACTCGACTATATAAGTGGAGCCCAAACCCTAGAACAAGTGATTGACATTTTGAGACTAAGAGATTAGAGCTAGACGGCTAGAACTAGGGTTTATACACAAAACATTGTAGTTCCTGCTCATTCATTCAATAAAACATCTCTTTCAGTCTCGATTTCTTTCAGTCTCGATTTCTTTAGTTCATCTTGTTTATTTATCGTTTTATGGTTCCATCAAAGATCCTACCTAAAAATACCCTAACAGTTTGGCGCTAAAAGGAGGGGAGTAATCTAAGCTATATGACGATCGCGATAAACGAGCAAGAAGAGCATCCTCCAGCTACTCCAAGGGAGATCGAGTTACTAACTAGACTTGATGCTTTACAAAAAAAATAACCATCGAACTGTCCAAAGCTCAAGATTCAACCGTTGAGAATCCTGAACTTCTCTAAGAAGTTCAAAAGTTGAAAGATACTCTGAACGAGCAAGCCAAGCAGCTCGAGCTGCGCGTGGAGAAGCTTTCACAGCTAGAATCCAAGAACCTTGTCCTCCAACGAGAATCAAATTCTCAATGCCACGAACAAGAAGAGACGATGATTCCAAACTTGAGTTCAACCCATGCAGTCTCTCAAAACACCCACAAACCAATATGGTGATACATGACATCCTCCACCAGGTAGCTGATACGCCTCCATAGGAACAAACGCTGCAATGAAAACCCGAGCTGATACCATTGAGGATAGTGACTTCGAGATAGAAACCAATGAGGAGACACCAAATGAATTTAAAGCAAAGTCCATTGTAACTTCTTATCTCGAGCGGGTTCTCCAAGAAGTTCGACGCCATTCAATCCGTTGTGGAGATACTCCCTGGAATAGCTCCCCAGATCCAGAGAAGCGATCCTAATTCCTATGCCGACACTCCCTTCGCGGATGAGATAACATCGATAAAGATGCCGAGGAAGTTCTCCTTTCGCAACATAAGGATGTACAACGGTACGTGCGACCCGGAAAATCATGTGGCTCAATACAAACAACGGATGCTCATTGTAGAAATCTAAAAAGAGCTGAGAGAGGCGGCTATGTGCAAAGGTTTCGGTTCAACCCTAACGGGGCCGGCCTTGCAGTAGTACATCAACCTTCCCAACAGGACAATACGCTCCTTCGCCACCCTCACTGACAAATTTGTGGAGCAATTCGCTAGCAGCAAAAGCCTCGAGAAGACGGCCGATGATCTCTACGAGATTTTCCAACACCAATCTGAGCCTCTGCGCAGCTACATAGACCGCTTCAATCAAGAGAAGGTAGCCATCCAGGATGAAACGCCTCTGCAGCTATCTCAGCCTTCAAAAGATCTGACCAATTAACAATGCAAAATGATGGATGTCGTGTTATCCCATGCCTAGGCACATGTAAAATAGGAAGAAGACGTCACGAGCCATTCTAAGATCCCTCCAAAGCAAGATTAAAAGGGAACCAAGAACGACAAAGGTGATCGAGATGAGAAATCCTATCAGAAGCCTAGAAAGGATATATGAAGCAGGAACCGGGGTGGATACCCAAATCGTCCCCTAGAAGGCCAAGGGAATGGCAGTGTCTACCTGGCTAGATATCTCCTACCTCTGAATCTCGAAACCGGGATTGGTCAATGTTCTGTGGAAAATTGGCCCGCATGTCAAGTGGTCTCAGAAGATGAAAGCAACATACTCCTTTCAGAACTCAAACCGGTGGTGCGATTTCCACAATGACCATGGTAGTAAGACAAAAGATTGCATCACACTCAAGATGGAGGTTAATGAACTACTGAAGAAAGGACACCTTCGGGAATTCTTCTCTGACATGGATAAGAATCTCCTTAACAAAAAAACGACTAATCAGCCCATTGTAGCTGCCCTACTTCACACCTTGCCAGGACAGGGTTATCAATGGTATCTCCGGCAGCTCGAAAGTAAGCGGTGTAAGCCATGTAGCTGCGAAAAGAGCACCAAAGACGCCAAGAACGGTCATGAGACCGGAAGACATAAGCGCCTGCTCCTAGGAACAGATGAAATCAGTTTCACGGCCAAGGAGCAGGAGAAGGCCCTATCTCCCCATCACGACGCCGTGGTCATATCACTCACTGTAGCAAACTACATTGTAAAAAAGGATACTGGTGGACAACAGGAGCTTTACAACCATCATCTTCCAAACCGCCTACCGCGACCGAGGGCTCAAAAAAAGTGCACTGACAAGGAAGGTTACCCCACTTAATAGGATTCAGCAGTGAGATCCAGCAAACCACCGGAGAATTCGTCCTCCCCGTATATGCTGAAGGAATCAATAGGTCAACTAAGTTCCTGGTCGTTGATTGTAAGTCATCTTACAACATGATACTTTGACGACCTTGGGTTCACGATATGGGAGCCTTTCCCTCGAAACTCCATCAGATGGTCAAGTTTCCTACCTCCTGGGGCAACAGGGAAATTAAAGGAGGCCAGAAAAATTCTCGGTCCTGTTATCATACTACCCTGAACGGAAAGAAAAAGGTCTTATAGCAATTAAAGAGACAGTTCCAGCCCCACATATAGAAAAGCCGGAGGTTGAGGAAATGTATGATGTGCCACTGATTGAGGGAGATCAAACCCAGAACCTCAAGATAGGATCCAAGCTGGCTACTGGACTAAGGAAGAGGTTAATCGATTTCCTTCGATCCAACTCCGACTATTTCACCTCGTCTCACATAGATATGCCAGGAATCGACCCAAAGATCATCGTGCACAAACTGCTAGTCAATCCTCTTCACCCACCTATAAATCAAAAAGGAGGAAATTCGCCTCAGAAAGGGACGCAATCATCAACGAGTAAGTCAAAAACCTACTGGACGCTGGATTTATTAGAGAAGTGCAGTATCTGGAATGGCTAGCCAACGTCGTGGTGGTGGGGGAAAATAATGGGATGTGGAAAGTCTGCAAAGACGTCACAGATCTCAACAAGTCATGTCCGAACAATCCTTTCCCCCTAACTCACATCGATAAGTTGGTCGATGCCACAGCGGGACACCAGCCGATGAGCTTCATGGATGCATTCTCCGGCTATAATCAGATAGTCATGCACCCATAGGATCAAGAGAAAACTTCCTTCATGACGTCAAGGGGAATCTATTGCTACAAGGTCATGCCTTTTGGACTAAAGAACGCTAGATCTACCTACGAGAAACGGGTGAACAAGATGTTTGCCGAACAAATTGGGCAAACCATGGAGGTCTACATACATGATATGCTCGTCAAGTCTCTGGAAGCCGAAGATCATATCTCGCACCTCAAACAAGCCTTCTTCACCCTCAGGAAGTACAACATGAAACTCAAGTCCTCGAAATGCTCATTTGGCGTCAACTCGAGAATTTTTCTAGGGTACATTGTAACCCATCGGGGCACCAAGGAAAATCCGGACAAATAAGGGCTATCCAAACGATTTCCACGCCGAGAAACATAAAAGAGGTCCAAAAGCTGACCAGAATAAGTGCATCCCTGAGCAGAGTCATCTCCAGATTATCCGACAAGTCTCCGCCTTCTTTGAAGCCCTCAAGAACCCTAAACACTTCCAATGGAGTGAGAAATACGAATATGCCTTGCTAGAGCTCAAAATATACCTCACTACACCTGGCTGTGTCAGAGAACACGGTGAGCGCCGCCCTTGTACGAGAAGAAGGAAACAAGCAACTACCGGTCTACTACATCAATAAATCCCTCTTAGATGCGGAAAAATCACTATCGCCACCTGAAAAAACTGACTCTGGCCCTGGTTGTGACACCCCCAATCGTAGATGACCGGAAATGACACAGTCGATGCTCCCTGAAAGCCGACCCGAGCTTCCCGAATACCTTCGAGTTCCTTGGACTAGCAATCTGAGAACATCGGCGCTCCTATCGGATATCACTTAAGGCTTTTCAACCCGAACAAGCAATACCTGATAGTTAGTTTGTCCAGGACAAGGACTAATATCATATGGAACCCGTACTTTAGAAAAATCTTTATACATTATATATTTATTAATTCAAAATCATCTTGCAAAAATGTTATAGGTTGACCTTGAAGTTATCGGAAAACAAGCTTTATACAAAAGCTATATACAAAATATTTTGCAAGGATAATAAATCTAACACTGGCTAATGAAGTTTCTTCCCGTCCTAGAGTAAGGTCTCCCACCTACTGTTAACCTGCATCAAAATGAGTCATGAGTAACTAGTTTACTCAGTGAGTCTAATCTCACACCCCAACATATATCAATAATATCCTGAGCAATGAACTCCATTTATATGTAGTGGAATTATATTCCATAACTATTAAATATATATATATATATATATATATATGGTTTTTTATTTCATCAATGTGAATCTTATCTTAAACATCACCTCCACGATGCCCTCCATTCACTCATACTTATAATATATATTTATATATATGCTAAACCCGGAAAACCACCAAGGCTTACCAAGCTTACCAGGAAAATAAATATAACCATCATCTCCATCAGATATTCCAATATCAAACATCTAACGCTGCATGAAGTTACACGGCCTCTAGGGTGCGACCCCATCATCGTGTCTTTGTGACCTTGTTCCATATCGTAGGACCAATTCACGGTAATGCGGGACTTTCGGGAGAGTGAATATACAATAAGACTTCACATGATTCATACTTATATACTTAATGATATACTTATATATTAGTACTTGAGAACAAGTACTAAGGCTCGGGATAAACCTCAAATTATTATTCTGAGTAATTCTTAAGTGTTCACTCAAAGTAAACACTTCATAATTAAATATAGATCAAGAGACAATACTTAATCAATCAAACATATTTAGTATGCAATAATGATATACTCATTCATAACTCATCAATATTCTATCTAGACTCACCATTGAATCCATGAGATTGGGTAAGGAAGACTAGACTCGAGCTCAAGCTAATCACACTCCACTTCACTCCTGATTCAGAACGTCCACAAGGTTACCCGGACTGATCTTCAGACTTCTCCGAAAGCTGAACCAAGACAGGACGTATGGATAAAAGATTATTCAGTTCGGTTCAGTTCATCAATGTATATCAGTTCACTAACGGTTCTAAGAAAATGATCAGTCAATGATCAAGTTCTTACCTAGACAGAACATGGTTCTACTTGATGAATCTGGTTGATCCTTCAAGCTTCTCTCGACCACTGACCTGAAACAGATTGGTTTGATCTCAAGATCAGTTCGGTTCAAGCTATAACAACTTAAATCAATTTATAACAGCTCAGCTCATGCTCAGTTTAGTCCGGTTCTAATCATTTTGCAACAGCTTAGCTTGGTTCTACTCAGACCAGATCAGTTCAAGTCAAGTTCAGACCATATACAGCAAGGCTCAGCTCAGTACTAGACAATATAAAATCTGTTTGATTCAGAACATGAATATTCCAGCAGTTTGGCTCAAGCTAACTAATTAAATCAATTCGGTTCAAGCTCGTTTCTGCTCATCTTATATCAGATCAGATCAGTTCAGACAAGGTGGATCCAGGACAGGATAAGTTCAGTTCAGCTTAAGTCTAAACAATTCAGATCAGTTTGCTTGCGGTTTACTGAAATAAATTCAAACCGAGACTAAACAAACTAAACCGTAACAACTACTTAGATAAGTGATTCGACTATGACCTGAGCTAAACATGAACTGGTTCTGATCAGACAGTAACTGAGACAAGGAGATGAAGCTTACTCAAAATCTAAACCGGTGGATGAACTCAGATGATTCTCCTCTCCAAGGTAAGTTTGCGGCTAGACGAATAAAGCAGAAACATCCAGGTCTGATCATGATCTGAACAGAACTAGGTCTAGGGTTTTATTTAAACATCCCACCTTCTGATTTTTCTCACAGCAACAGAGTGATCATGGGAAGAAGATCAAATCACCAGCAATTTTCTCTTGATTTTTCTTCTGATTTCTCTCTCTCTCTTTCTCTGATTTTTCTCTCAATCTCTCATAATTTTTCTATGTTTTTTCTTGCAGGTTATGGACGACCAGAAGAGAGAAAAATGGTGTTTTATAACATAAGGGGTTGCTTCAGCTTAGGGTTTAACTCATGAAAAAGCAAGGTTAAAAGTGGACATGTGGAAAGATGCTTCATTACTCTCAGCAGCAAGCTGCCGTCCTTTCCCTCCCATGTAGAAAGCTGCAAGCAGATGGTGACAATCATGTGACTGAATTAATGAGCAAGCACAGCAAGCAGCTTGTGCTTGCATGTGCCAATTAATACAGAAGCAAAGCAAGCAGGAAGGTGCATGGCATGTGACTTGATAAGTAAACAAGCAGGCTGGTGCAAGGCATAAGATGGGTCAGCACTTTAAGAAGCTTGTTGATATTTCCGAACAGTTTTGAATAAATATTTCTCGTCCTTTGGTTCTTGTCTTGCTTTCTGATATACTCGTCCAGTTTTAACATAACTCGACCATAATAATTAAATTTCGACCAGATCTATCAAGGGAAGGTCTTTCGACCAAACGACAGTCTCGTCGAGAAATTAATTCACCGGGTCGGTTTTTATTTTAATTCTGATCGACCAACTCCAAACTGGTTGAGCGGAATTTTTCTCGACCAAAAATTCATTGGTTCATGAGGGTTATTACATTCTTCCCTCCTCAAAAGAATTCTTCCCCGAATTCTGATAACATAGTTGTACTCACTTTACTGAATACTGGAGGCTCTGCAAATAGTTCATAATAATCAGCTCTAAACTTATCCTCATCTTCCCATGTCAAAACAACTGATGGTTGGTTCTCCAAATAATTGATCTTACCAAGTTTTATGATCTCAAATCTTCTGATATGGTGCTCAACTATCCGCAAAGGATCTTTAGGCTAGGCGATTTGAGGTTTTAAGTTTTCTGGTCTCAACAGTTCTATCGTACTGGCTCTGATATAGGATTACGCAACATCGGCTCACAATTTTTCAAATGCATAACTTAAAGATTCTTTGGTAAATGGATAACCTTTCCAACTCTGATAACCAGTCAGTACTCCATACAAATCAATATAGCAGATTGCCGAGTTCCCAACTTTTCCAAACCGATCATTTATTTTCTGAGCAAACATTTTCAAGATTACCAATTCTTTACAACACGTAACTCTCATATATTGCAGTTAGCATACTTCTTTTGACAGTTTTGAGTCTCTGAATACCATCACTTCTGAAATATTTTTATCTGTCTTTCTCCCATACCAACAACATGAAATGTGGAATGTTAGGTGATGTGCAATACATGAAGGTAACATCTCCGGTCGGGTCAATGTCAACTTGATCAACCGTGCAACAATCAAACAAGAACATGCACGATCAAACACGCTAACATGATTCAGACCAAGGGTCCTACTCTCAAATACACACACTCACCCATTCCAAGAATGATTTCCCTCACAGTATTCTATACACTTCTGATCTACCTGAGACCCTTTTAATAATCTTCTGAACAATTCAATCTCTCTGATGTTTCCCATATCCAAGTATGGTTCTATTGCTTTTTGATTTCTTCTTTTGTCTAGCAACCGAGGATTCAACAAGTTCGTCTATACCAAGCTTAATTCACCAACTGAGTACTCTTGTATGACGAATTCATACTTTCTGTACTGATACATCATTGGCATGCCCATATGTCTTACGGTCATACCTCTTCTTGCAATCATCAATATTCTTCAGCATTCACTTAACATCTCTTTTCTAATTATCCATTTTTATCTTCTGGTAGAACTTGAGTTCCTTCTCCCACGTCTTTTACTGACTAACCTTGTCTACAAAACACTCCTCATATCTTCCCCTAAAATTATCTTTATTATGTTCCTCCTAAGTTTTCTTTAAGTTTTAATTCTCTAACTGAGTCCCTCAGATATGAATAGATATGCCATCTTGATTTACTACTTGCAATCTTGAAAACTCTTCATTCCTTCCTTATAAGGCAGCCTAATAAATCGCTTCAATTTCTGCTTCATGATTCTTGAGATCCTTCTCAATATTGACACCGAATTTCCACTCCTCAAAGCATAAGCAACAACATTTTCTTTTCCTGAGGCTTCTTTGATCAGTGGACACTTGGATTCCTTCTCCATATTGAAAATGGTTACCAAATTTGATGTACAACAAAACTGTCGCCAACTCCATCTCTTGCATCGAATAATTTAGCTATTCTTCTTTAGTTCCCTTGATGCATAAGAGATTACCTTATCGTCTTGCATTAGCATATACCTAAACCAATACACGATGCATCCATGCAACAGTATATGACTGGTTAGGCTCATGCAAAGCTAAGATGTACATAGACGTTGAGATTTTCTCTAACTGATTGCATACTTCATCAATACTTTTACTCCATTCGAAGGTAACACCATTATCAGTCAATCAGCTCAGTGGTTGACATGGTTTCTAACTCTTGAACAAACTTCTGATGGTAACCGGCCAATCCAAAGAACTTTGAATCTCGATAATAGAGATTGGGCACAACCATTCTGCAATAGTAGCGACCAATTCTAAATCCGCAGCAGCTCATTATTCCAACTTGCTGACTAAGGGATCCAACTTCCCATTTCCCTACAGAAGAACTTACTACAACGTGAAGCGTCCATCAATTTTCCTTGAAAAACAAACTGCACCTTGCAACCAATCTTTAATAACTCACCAATTCTAGAGAGTTGATACTTGACCCTGATGGTCACGTCCTCAGTTCAACTTTAGTTGAACATAAACACAAACTCTGGTTGTTCTTCTTTACCACTGACATGGGTACACTCCATGGCAAAGAACTAAATCGAACAAAACCTTTCTCCAAACAATTGTTCTAACTACTACTTGAAATAGGGTAGAACCACTTGGCAAGATGCCTAGGCCATTGCAGCAAATCTCAGTTCAAGAAGAATACTGAACGGGTCACTTCTAAATGTCAACAATCTTTCCAATTCCTTAAACACATCTCCATGCTCCATAGTTATCTAACGGTTCTCAATACTTTGCTCCTTGTTATCTTTTATTTCTCAATGATCAGGATAATGGAATACACCATCACCTTTTCCAAAAAGGTTTTCAACTCTCCAAACTGATATGAGCGATGCTCCAACACTTGCTAGAATACCACAGAAGGCCAATGGTGACTGGTCATCTTTCAAGGATTTCTTTTCTCAACAACTTACTAATTGAGCTCGGTAACTAGATAGCCAATCTCACTCTAGATAGAAACAAACCGCTCTAATGGAAATACTAAGGAACAGGGAAAGCATACCATAACTCAAAATGACAGCCAGTACTTCCACGAATAAGAACGTTATACTTGAATTCACTAAAGTGAATCCTCTCTAAAACTACAACACTACTTGGGAACTACAACTATGTGTTGTTCCCAAAACAAATACAATATGGATGGAAAATTCCATCCATAGACAAGGTTTCTTACAACACCTTGATCACACATTTACTTATTTATTAAATCATTCATATTTTTTTTTTAAATGCACACAACACACAGTGGGATAAGAAGCAAACCTGTGATTGGACCTTTCAGAGGTTTTGATGGTCCAGGAAAATCTAAAGCGTATGCTCTACCCAAATAGCCAAACACTTGGTTAGAGACTAATGGTAAGGAAAAGTGAAACAGTTCAATAAATGGTACCCTAGGTATAGGTAAATGGTATCCGGTAACTTCATGGGCAAGGGTAGAATAACTTTCTTATTCTTCAGAGGAACGACCAAAGTACGAATGACGTACACGATCCAGAAGCACAACCATAACAGAATCATCATAACAACTTGGGGTCCTTGATCTTGATTTAATTAAACGTCCAACCAAAATAATCTTTGTGACTTTCTTGATTTATTACCTGAAACTGACCTTTGATCTGAACGGGTAGCCTTTAGACGGTCTGAATGGCACAAAGAAACTTCCTTAGACAGTAATAGCTCCCTTAACAATCACATCATACATTACTATCTCCTCAAAGCTCTTAAGCACTACAGTCCTTTGTTTGCTCAAAAAATTATTGGATAAGTCCCCATAGCACATTTCCATGATCTTTGCCACATCCGCCAAACAATAATGGATGAATCAGATTCACTCGACTTCCACCCTCTGACAGAAACATCTCACTGTACCAACTCCATAAGTTTAATCTTCAATTGGTCCCATACTTTGAGTAGAAAACACTCCATCTTGAACTCTTGAAAGAAATATGTCTAACTTGGACTAACATTCCCAAAATGATGCTTGACACTTGTCGCGTAACGACCAACTCAATGCATCCTTCTTGATGTTGTATGCTTCCATATCCTTCTTGCAATCCTCGGAACAATAGGCTCCATCAGTCGTTCTTCTCCCATTATTGCCTTCAAAATCTTCCTCAATCTAAAATCTACATCGAATGGGTTAGCCCTTCTTCGGTATCTTTTTGTCCCAACTTCTTCTTCTTGGCATCATAAGCTTCATGATGTCAAGTTGCAAACAGAATGGTGTTAGTGCGTCTGTCGTCTTGTAATACAGTTACACTATCTCTGCCACAAACCCTAATTGAATCAAACTTGCTGAATCAATCAGGCTTGTACGACTTATTGAATCAAACTCTTAATAATCCTTTTATTAATCACTCAATAGCTTAGAAAATATCTCAAAACTAAGCTTGCACTCTTATGTTTATGCTACACTTTAGCATCCTATATATATAAAACTAAAACTCCTAAACTCATTAGGAAACATAATCTCATTAATCTTTCCTATTCCATAGCTCGGTAGGAAAGTGATAGCTTATTCCCTAAGCTATCTCAAGTTTAAATCAACATTCTCCCCCTTAAACTTGAAATCACCATTTGAGACATCTTGAACTCCGATCAAATCTCTCATCTCTTTAAACTTGTTTCTCCCAAGTGCTTTAGTTAATATATCTGCCTTTTTTTTAACTCCAGCGATATGCTCCACACGTACTAAACCTTTCTCGACATTCACGTATGAAATGAAACCTTGTGTGAATGTGTTTACTGCATCCATGAAACACTGGATTCTTGGACAAGGCTATTGCTGATTTATTGTCAATCTTTATCACCACTATCTCACTACCCATCCCGAGTATTTCTCTAAGAAGGTCTTGAAGCCATACGGCCTGTTTGGCTGTCTCTGTTGCAGCCATAAATTCGGCTTCACAACTTGATAAAGCGACTATCTCTTGCTTTTGAGAACACCAAGTGATTGGATTACCACCAAGGTAAAAGATGTGTCCAGTTGTACTTCTTCCATCATCTGGATCAACATTGTAGCTGCTGTCACTATACCCGATTAGTCCTTCCTGCGGCTTAGCTCCAAACGACAATCCATATGCTAGAGTACCTTGAAGATACCTTAAGACCTGCTTCAATGCCGCTTTATGTGATTCCTTCGGGATAAGCATATACCGACTAAGGATCCCTACACTACACGCAAGATCAGGTCTTGTGTGTATCATATATCTCAATCAACCAATGTTCTTTCGATACTCCCTTTCATCAACATTGGCCTCCTTCTCTGCCTTGCTCAACTTCAAGCCTGCATCCATGGGTATATGCGACGAGTTACACCCGGACATCCCAGCTTCCTCAATTATTTTCTTGGCATACTTCTCTTGGCTTAACACTATGTTTCCTTTTCTATGTGTGACTTCTATCCCAAGATAATAACTCAATCTACTAAGATCAGTCATATCAAATTTTGCTCCCATATCTTTCTTAAAGTTGATGATCATATCCAAGCTTGAACCGGTTATGAGTAGATCGTCGACATATACAGCTATCACCAAGATATGTCCTTGCTCTGTTTTTCGATAAAGTGATGGCTCCTTGAGACATCGATCGAATTTTAACTCATGGAGCATGGAATTTAGTTTCTCGTTCCATGCTCTCGGGACTTGACGAAGTCCATAAAGCGCCTTTTTTAACTTATAAACTTTAGACTCCTTTCCTTTTGTGACAAATCCCTCCGGTTATGATACATACACTTCTTCTTTTAAGTCTATGTGGAGGAACGCGGTTTTTACGTCAAGATGGTGCAGTTCCCATCCATATGAAGCTGACATACCGATGATTAACCGTACTGTTTCTATTCGAGCAACCGGAGCAAAGACTTCGTCAAAGTCTACTCCTTGTCTCTGAATATATCCCTTAGCAACAAGACGAGCTTTGTATTTGTTAATGGTTCCATTAGAGTTTCTCTTTACCTTGAAAATCCACTTCAGTCCGATTGCTTTAGCATTCGATGGAAAATCAACCATAACCCATGTGTCATTCTTTACAATAGATTTTATCTCATCCTCGCAAGCATCTCTCCATACTTTTAGTTCCTTTGCTTCTTCGTAACTCCATGGTTCCTCATTTACGAGCAACATGAGATGTTCATATTCAATCTCGCATAAAGTCTCATACATCTCGTCCTCTTCACACATAAGTTCGTAACCATCAAGGTAACTTGGTTTATTGCTTACCCGAGTGGATCTTCTCAATACCACCGGAGCATCTTCTTGTCTTGTATCTTCCTCTTTCGGATTTGGTATGGTCTCATTACTGCTCTTGTCGGCTTCATCCTCGGTTTCATGTGTAATCACATGTTCTCCGGTTCCTCCAAAGTCAATCATACCAGTGTCATTGTTGTCTCTTTTATCCATTTGTAGCCACTTCCACTTTTCTTCTTCGTTGAAGGCTACATCCCTACTCACAACTATTCTCCTAGTTGATGGATCAAGTAGTCGATATGCCTTATTTCCGGGCTCTGTTACAAGGTGAACCAATGCTCGGGATCTATCATCCAATTTCTTTAGATGTAGCGTCTCGATCTTTCTGTAACCAACACATCAGAATACTCTTATATGTCCAATATTAGGCTTTCTTCCTCTATAGCTTTCGTATGGTGTCTGAAACGGCAGGGTTCTAGAGCTATTCGGTTGATAACATAAGTAGCATGCCTAACTGCCTCCCCCCACAAGAAGTTCGGAACATCCATATGCTTCAAGATGCTCCTTGTCATTTCTAATAGTGTCCTGTTTCATCTCTCGACAATGCCATTCTGCTGTGGGGAATACGGTGCAGTTAGGTGTCGTGTAATCCCTGTGTTATCACAGTAGTCCTTGAATTCTTGCGAGGTGAATTCTCCTCCTCTATCCGTTCTGAGTGTCGTAATCTTTTTATTAGTTTCTTGTTCGACTATCTTCTGAAAACGCTTGAATCTAGTGAATGCTTCACTTTTTTCTCTCATGAGAATGGTCCACATATATCTTGAGTAGTCGTCTATAAGTACGAAAACATATTTGTTCCCCCCAGCTGTAGGTGGTGTGATTGGTCCGCATAAGTCACCATGAACTAGTTCCAATACTCTTGTTGCTCGGTATGTGCTTGCTTGAGGAAAAGAGTTATGGATTTGTTTACCACGCAAGCAAGCTGTACATGTCTCTTTCTCGATCATAAAACGAGGCAAGCCGGTTACCATATTCTTGTCGATCATAAGCTTCAGGTTCCTTAGCCCCATATGTCCCAGACGAGAGTGCCATGTTGAGGTATCCTTATGATGAGCTACCTGTAGGCACCTTGAGTTTGCTACCTCCATGATCACTTTGTACAAACGGTTAGGAGAACGCTTTGCCTTGATCACGAGTTTGTTATCACGGTCGTACAACAGTAAGTTGTCTTCCATCATTCTCACCTCGCACCCTGACTCAGTAGCTTGCCCAAGACTTATAATATTGCTCCGAAGATCAGGGATGTAATAGACGTTGGTAAGCATCTTCTTTTCTCCACTCTTGTTTACAAACATAATTGTTCCTTTTCCAGTTATATCTATACGTGAGTCGTCCCCGAACCTTACTTTTCCAGATATTGTTCTATCAATATCCAAGAAATAACCAAGATTTCCCGTCATGTGGTTGCTGGCTCCATTGTCCATGTACCACAAATTATCATTCCCGGTTTGTTGCACGAGTTTACTTGGTATGATCTTTCCTTCGTTAAGATATACGACTTCATTCACCATTAGTTCATCCGCCTCGTGTGTGGTCTCTGTTTCAGCTTCTTGTGTTTCTTGGAGTTTAAGCAAACGATCAGGATAACTTTGAGCGAAGTGTCCTAGTTTGTCGCATCTGAAACATACTACTCTCGACGTGTCTCTTTCTTGATTGTAGTAATCATTGTTTTGTTGATAACCATACCGTCCGCGCCCTCTTCCTCGATACCCATATGTACCGCCTCTGCCTTTGGATGGATCGTATCGAGTTTGATATGGTTGAGCTTGAGTTTGTTGATCTCCATTGGCATACATGAGGTTGCTCTGTCCTTGATCTTCTGGTTTCTAATCTTCTTCATCGGCAATCCTCTCTTCGTATGCTTTTAGCCTTCCCATAATGTCCTCAAAACTAGTCTTATTAAGATCCAAAACTTGTTCCAAAGCAGCTATGATATGAATGAATTTATTTCTTGGTAAGCTTTGCAAAAACTTCTTGACAATTTTTGATTCTTCGATAACTTCTCCTAAGGCTGCAGATTTTGTTGATAGCTCGGATATTCTTCCAACGAAGGAGTCAGTGGAGTCGGACTCCTTCATCTTTAGCTGGTTGAAGTCGGCTGTTAGGGTCATCAGGCGGGCTTCTCGTACACGGTCAGCTCCCATATGTCGCATCTTTATAGTGTCCCATATTTCTTTTGCGATATCAAGGTTTCCAACTTGTAGTAACAATGATTCTTGTATCGACTGAAAGAGTAACGCTCTTGCTATATCATTCTTATGTCCACTCTTTTCTCCTGGATCAATTGCCTCCCACACTTTGTGAACCTTTAATGCTGCTTGCATTCTCATTGTCCATACTGTATAGTTGGTTTCATTGAGTAAGGGGCACTGTATTGACGACGAGCCACTGTTCTTCATGTTGCTATTCGCTGCAACAATTTCTCCCATGTTCTCTTTGATTCAATATAAGCTCTAATACCAAATATTGAATCAAACTCTTAATAATCCTTTTATTAATCACTCAATAACTTAGAAAATATCTCAAAACTAAGCTTGCACTCTTATGTTTATGCTACACTTTAGCGTCCTATATATATAAAACTAAAACTCCTAAACTCATTAGGAAACATAATCTCATTAATCTTTCCTATTCCATAGCTCGGTAGGAAAGTGATAGCTTATTCCCTAAGCTATCTCAAGTTTAAATCAACACGACTCTGGTTCTGGAACGTCTGAGCATAAGCTGGATAAACTTGAGCATCTGGAAGAACATATGCATCTGGGTTATCATGTGCAGCAAAATCTCCCAAAACTGAATCATCAAAAACAACGTCCGCTTTGACATTGATAACAAATATGTCCATATATGTGTTCGTCGACTCTGTCCCGTATAACTCTCTAAAATATAACTATAGTATAACACAATAGCACGGCAGGAAAAGCATGACGATACCAAACTGAAACATGACGGGATCAAAATCGGAATTACGCTCCACCCCATCGAGCTTGTTTTGGTACATCTGCTATAAAAAGTTAACAGTAAGGTAACTACCCATGACTATCTATCCTAAGATGAAGGAACCAGCCAGCATATCCTAGTTATCCTTGCGACTCATTTTGACTTGAAAAACGTTTGAAACAAGTCCCATTCAAGCATCGTATAACCATGCTCTGATACCACCTTTGTGACACCTCCGATCGTAGATGACCGGAAATGACACGGTCGATGCTCCCATAAAGCCGACCCGAGGTTCCCAAATACCTTCGAGTTCCTTGGACTAGCAATCTGAGAACATCGACGCTCCTATCAAATATCACTTAAGGCTTTTCAACCCGGCCAAGCAATACCTGATAGTTAGTTCGTCCCGGACAAGGACTAATATCATATAGAACCCGTACTTTAGAAAAATCTTTATACATTATATATTTATTCATTCACAATCATCTTACAAAAATTTTATAGGTCGACCTTGAAGTTATCGGAAAACAAGCTTTATACAAAAGCTATATACAAAATGTCTTGCAAGGATAATAAATCTACCGCTGGCTAATGTTGTTCCTTCCCGTCCTAGAGTAAGGTCTCCCACCTACTGGTAACCTGCATCAAAAGGAGTCATGAGTAACTAGTTTACTCAGTGAGTCTAATCCCACACCCCAACATATATCAATAATATCCCGAGCAATGAACTCCATTTGTATGCAGTGGAACTATATTCCATAACTATTAAATATATATATATATAAGGCTTTTCATTCCATCAATGTGAATCTTATCTTAAACATCACCTCCACGATGCCCTCCATTCACTCATACTTATAATATATATTTATATATATGCTAAACCCGGAAAACCACCAAGGCTAACCGAGCTTAGCGGGAAAATAAATATAACCATCATCTCCATCAGATATTCCAATATCAAACATCTAACACTGCATGAAGTTACACGGCCTCCAGGGTGCGACCCCATCATCGTGTCTTCGTGACCTTGTCCCATATCGCAGGAATAATTCACGGTAATGCGGGACTTTCGAGAGAGTAAGTATACAAGAAGACTTCACATGATTCATACTTATATACTTAATGATATACTTATATATTAGTACTTGAGAACAAGTACTAAGGCTCAAGATAAACCTCAAATAATTATTCTGAGTAATTCTTAAGTGTTCACTCAAATTAAACACTTCATAATTAAATATAGATCAAGAGACAATACTTAATCAATCAAACATATTTAGTATGAAATAATTATATACTCATTCATAACTCAGCAATCATCTATCTAGACTCACCATTGAATCCATGAGATTGGCTAAGGAAGACTAGACTCGAGCTCAAGCTAATCACACTCCACTTCACTCCTGATCCAGAACGTCCAGCAAGGCTCAGCTCAGTACTAGACAATATAAAATCTGTTCGGTTCAGAACATGAATATTCCAGCAGTTTGGCTCAAGCTAACTAACTAAATCAATTCGGTTCAAGCTTGGTTCTGCTCATCCTATATCAGATCAGATCAGTTCAGACAAGGTGGATTCAGGACAGGATAAGTTCAGTTCATCTTAAGTCTAAACAATTCAGATCAGTTTGCTTGCTGTTTACTGATATAAATTCAAACTGAGACTAAACAAACTAAACCGTAACAACTACTTAGATAAGTGATTCGACCATAACCTGAGCTAAACATGAACTGGTTCTGATCAGACAGTAACTGAGACAAGGAGATGAAGCTTACTCAAAATCTAAACCGGTGGATGAACTCAGATGATTCTCCTCTCCAAGGTAAGTTTGCGGCTGGACGGATAAAGCAGAAACATCCAGGTCTGATCATGATCTGAACAGAACTAGGTCTAGGGTTTTAGTTAAACATCCCACCTTCTGATTTCTCACAGCAACAGAGTGATCATGGGACGAAGATCAAATCACCAGCATTTTTCTCTTGATTTTTCTTCTGATTTCTCTCTCTCTATTTCTCTGTTTTTTCTCTCAATCTCTCATAATTTTTCTATGTTTTTTCTTGCAGGTTATGGACGACCAGAAGAGAGAAGATCGTGTTCTATAACATAAGGGGTTGCTTCAGCTTAGGGTTTAACTCATGAAAAAGCAAGGTTAAAAGTGGACATGTGGAAAGCTGCTTCATTACTCTCAGCAGCAAGCTGCTGTCCTTTCCCTCCCATATAGAAAGCTGCAAGCAGCTGGTGACAATCATGTGACTGATTTAATGAGCAAGCACAGCAAGCAGTTTGTGACTTGCATGTGCCAATTACTACAGAAGCAAAGCAAGCAGGAAGGTGCATGGCATGTGACTTGATAAGTAAACAAGCAGGCTGGTGCAAGGCATAAGATGGGTCAGCACTTTAAGAAGCTTGTCGATATTTCCGACAGTTTTGAATAAATATTTCTCGTCCTTTGGTTCTTGTCTTGCTTTCAGATATACTCGTACATCTTGAACATAACTGGACCATAATAATTAAATTTCGACCAGATCTATCAAAGGAAGGTCTTTCGACCACACGACAGTCTCGTCGAGAAATTAATTCACCGGGTCGGTTTTTATTTTAATTCTGATCGACCAACTCCAAACTGGTCGAGCAAAATTTTTCTCGACCAAAAATTCATTGGTTCGTGAGGGTTATTACACTGGTAGTCTCCGCTCGGAAGTTGTGCCCTACTTCCAGACTCACCGAATCGTGGTAATAACCTGGCTCCCTATTAAAACTGTACTCCATAAGCCAGAGGTATCCGGTTGCTTGGCCAAATGGGCCTTGGAACTGGGGGAATATGACGTGGTGATCAATCCTGCCACCGCCATCAAGTCTCAAGTACTGGCAGATTTCGTGGCAGAGTTGTCCACAGCCATGCTTCTGGCCCTGGAACAGGAAATCAACATCCGCAACCAGAAAGGAAACATCCGTAACGTGAAAGGAGAAACGAGAGAATGGACCCTACACGTAGACCGGTCCAGCAATGCAAGAGGAGCAGGAGTATGCATAGTTCTCACATCTCCCACTGGAGATACGGCTTCAAGAGCCTTATGATGCAACTATAAAGAAAACAACAATGAAAGTGAGTGCAAATCCATCATAGCAGGACTCATGTTCGCTAAGCAAATGGAGGCAGAAGACATCCAGATTTTCAATGATTCACAACTGATAATCAATCAGGTCCAAGGAGAATACCAGGCCAAAGACGCCAGCATGGTGAAATAACTATCTATCGCAAACCACCTGATCAAAACAATTCTGAAGCTGCAAGCTCACTCCGATACCCCGAGGGCAGAATTCCCAGGCTGACTGTCACACCCCCGATTGTAGATGACCAGAAATGGAAACCCGAGGTTCCTGAATACTTCGAGTTCCTTTGATAGAAATCTGAAAACATTGATGCTCCTATTGGATATCACTTAAGGTTTTCAACCCGATCAAGCAATACACAATACTTAGTTCATCCTGGACAAGGAGTAATATCATATGGAAGCCGTACTTTAGAAACAATATTTATACATTATATACTTATTATTTCAAAAGCATCTTACAAAAATTTTATAGGTTGACCTTGTGGTCATCATAAAACATTATTTATAAATAAGATATATCAAAAGACCAATGTAAGGATAATGATATAGCCTATTTATTACTAGTTTTAGGCCATGTTATAGGTTTTATTTAGAGTCTATTATGTGTGTCTACGCTATGTTTTAGAGTATTTACAGGTCCATGAATGTTTTGGAGATATATGAGATACTTGAAGCTTTTGGAGCATCTAGAGGAGAAGAATCCGTAGTTGATCATTTAGGGAGTCAACGAAGCCATCGATCGATGGAATACACTTGGCGTCGACCGATGATTATAACCCAAGTTCGATTGATGTAGCACTCTTGCCATCGATCGGTGATAGCAGATTCCAAAGCCCAAGTCAAAATGACGAAAATACCCTGGATGAGTTTTGACATAAATTTAGGGTTTTATATTTATGTCTTGAGAAGATAGAGAAAAAGAAGAGAATAACTTTAGATAGAGCATTTTAGTTCTATTCATTTTGTATTAGGGTTAGGAGAGAAAGGAGGAACTTCTTCAAAGTCCTACTGGAAATCCTTTGATTTTTATTTATAATTCATATTTATTTTATCTATGATTTATGTGACAAAGATCATGTTTAAGTAGTTATCAATTAGATTTAGTGTTGAATGATAGCAATCATGGATTAGCCCAAAAATAGGACTGCTAGGTTAAGTTAATATCCATCAATTGAGTTGTGATTAATGCTTGCATTCTAGAGTAGCTAACTAGGATCTCGATCATAGGACATGGACAACTACAAGAGTAGATTCTATGCTAGAATAAATTCTGTTGAACTATGATGTTAGGCGCATGCGAGAGCTGGTCTAATAAGTCTAGTGGACTTATCAAATCTTGCCCACACTTCCTTCTTATTTCACCATCGATCGACACCATGCCATAGTCGTCGATTGATGGTCTTTCCTTTTGCTCGCATACAATAGTTGGAGTTAAAAAGGTCAGAATAGTTAACATTTGAGTTCTAGTATATTTATATTTTCGTGCTTCCTATCCCCTATAATTCATTTAGCTTGAAACCCTAGATCTAGCATATTTATATTTATATTTCTGTCTAGTTAATTAATAGCATATTTCCATATTTGCATTAGTAGCATATTTCGATATTTGCATTAGTAGCATATTTCCATATTGCATCCTACCTCTTGACAAGGAATATTTCCTTAAGTTGATTGTTCACCACCAATATATATATTTACCTAGCTTAGTATTTAGAAATATGAAATCTATTGTGTGCATTGAATCTTTGTGGATTCGATCCCTAAGTACTACACCTAATCTCTCTTGGCAAGAGAATTATTTTTGTGTGTTAAGACTAGGGTTAACTTGATAGTTAATTGTTTAGGATATTTATACCATGCTAGAACAATAAACACCACATATGTCAAATTTGGCGCCGTTGCCGGGGAGCATTGATCGCCATTAGATTTAATTTCTAGGATTTAGTCTAGGTTGTTACTAATTTTCAATACAAAGAAGCACCAGGAGTAATAAAGGACAAGAACTAGCATTATCCTCCGACCCTGACAGACTTGAACGTACGATCCACAAAGAAAGACGACAAGCATCGATCGACATAACTTGTACCGCGTCGACTGACACTTCTTCACGGACCGTATCGACCGTCATCCAAACTCCACTGTCGACCGACATTGATCACTTCTCATCGATCGACATCAACCTACCCACGTCGATCAACATCAACTTACTTACATCGATCGATACTGATTACTTAGCGTCGATCGATATCATCCGACCCGCATTGATCGACAGAAGTAGACGAGTTCAGATTGTTGCCACTTTAATACTGGTTAGGGATGAGAATGGACACCTGCATGACCTCGAGGGTCATATGTGTAATGCAGCAGGTCAAAGAAACAAGGAGGCTGGACAAAATCACCACGTCAACGCATTGATTGAGGATGATTTTTGGCAGGAGGTTAAGAGAGAAAAGCTCCAAGAAGGAGATTTTCTTGTGGAAAGTTCTACGTAATTCGGCAGTTCACATTGGTGTCGATTGACGTCAAGTAATGAGCATCGATCGACAACAGCTCCTGCAGTATCAGTAGCTTTGTGTGAATCGACTAACATCGATCGATACAGACTTGAGACAATCGACCGACAAAGAGATATAAGCATTGATCGACCATGCGACCTGAGCATCGATCGACAGATTAGGAAGCCGGTTCGACTACCAAGCATCAATGCAAGTTTGATTGAGCGTCCAACCAAGACAGCTTCAAGACAGAATACTGACACGGCTGAAGCCATGGATCTTGATAGAGAAGATAAAGAGATGGAAAGCTTTGTTATAAGAGTCTCCAAAATTCCTTTAGACATCCTTTTTGATGAAGCTTATTAAACACACAGGTTGTGGATGTTTTTCAAGAAATCAAGGGAGACAAAAGAGGATATAGAGATCATATTCAATCGTATCAGAGAAAGGATGAAACAGAGGACTTGTCTGACGAAGAAAAGTGACCCTGGAAAATTTGTGGTGCCATGTTTGATCAAAGGCAAAAAATACACCAGTTTCCTCTGTGATATTGGATAATCTGTAAGCATCATACCAAAAACTATGGTAGAGGAGCTTAACCTGAAAGTGGAACCCTCCAATGATTCTTTCACATTTGTAGACTGCTCAAAAGTGAACTCATGAGGGATAGTAAAAGATCTTCCAGTGCAGATTAACAACACCCTAGTCCCAATAGACTTCTATGTGATGGACATCCAGATTTATTGGAAATCTTGACTACTACTTGGGAGAGCATTTATGGCTACAGTGGGACCATTCTGCGATATGAAGCAAAACAAGTTGTATCTATTCGTAATTGATCAAAACATTTTCGATGAACCTGTCAAGAATAAGAGCAAGGCTACTCTGATTGAATTGTCTAATGATGCAGAACTTGTGGCCATGTGCTTCTGCAATTATTAGTTCAACGAGGAGCCTGAAGATGGAGCATCGATCGAGACCCAACCCAGAGAATTGATCGACGCGTTTGCTGTTCAGGAATCGGTCGACACCTACCCTTTGTTATTGATCGACGGCCTAACCCCATAATTGATCAACACCTGCCACACATATGGTAGTTACACTCCAGCCTACCTCAAGTACGAGGAAAATTACATAGAAGAAGAGCTAATCGAGTACCGTGGTATTGCGATGGAAGAGACTGGTATTGTTCATGTTTCCCATCAACTCGGGAAATCGACATTGATCAACGACAACCATTCGCCATCAATTGATACTAACCAAGAAGCAAAGTCCCAACTAGATTCAGATGCAGAATGAGAGAAAACATATGGTTATCTACAACCATATGAGTTTGGTATCATGAGAGATCCAGACGGTCATGCAAGAACTATGGATGGCAGAATGCTAAATGCCACGAAGGAAGATATAGCTGATATACTTGGAATGGCCAATGCAGCTGGAAATCTGTTCGGGCAACAACTTGGTAATCAAGCATTGATCGACAGTCACCATACACCATCAATCGATGGATAAGGAGAACTGATTGAATATCAGAACCTAGTATCAGAAAACGCCAGATGGGCGAAAGTGGATAAACGCGCATCGATTGACGCACGTCATTCAGCGTCGATCAACATTGAGAAGCAGAAGAACGAGCCGATCCATAATATTCCATACACGTCTCCACATCCTAGATCGATCGACAGCAGCCAACATGAATCGATCGACAGCACCCTTCCAAAGTTTCACAAACTTCATACTTCAACAGCCTATAAGCTGGGGAGTTCAACATCGATCGACGGGAGCAACCCATCATCGATCGACGGCTCTATCGAGCAAGGTGCGAGAGCCTATGATGCTAAAGGAAGAAGAATTTTCCATTGGGAAAAGAAAGATGAGTATGGCTTCTACAGAGATGACAATGGTAATGTACGAGCTACAGACGGAAGAGTAATGAATGTGAAAGCTGAAGACATCAGAGCAGTTCTAGAGAGAGCTACTATGTTTAAGCACAACTACATATGTTTACCAGAACATGCAAAAAGGATCAGTATGTCTATGGAGAATCAAAGGACATAGAGGAGAGCAGAGATTGATGATATTGTGCATGAGATCTACAAAGCTAAAGAGATGTCACTGGATGATTTCTACACGAGGCTTGATGATGTCTACTATCCTATAGACAAGTGCGTCACCGGCCTGACTACACGCATGGATGAGATGAAGCAAGATTTGGATACTATACAGAGACAGCATGCGATTAGGCCAGGCGAACGAGCATCGATCGACGGTGCCCTACGACCATCGATCGACACTGAAGCCAACGGACAGAAGACATCAGAAGAAATACAATTGGAAGATAGGTTTGATGATATTTCTATTTCTCAGAGCCTAATAAAGGAAGATATTTCTCAACAGTTGGAAGATATATCAGAGACTACAGCTGCAAGACTTAGAATGCTACAACGTAGTATTGAGAACCTACAAAGAAGAATGCATTCAATGGAGGTTGCTAGAGAGGTTATAAAGAATGAGAAAACCAGAAGTTATGAAGCAATGAAGAACTTTATTGGTACATGGTTTCAGATTAGTAGATAAAATGTAAACACTTGTTTTCCAAGTGTTGATCCACCTCCAGACTAGTCAGAAAGTGCAAACGTCGAGCTTAACACTATAACCAAGCGTTGAGTGGGACGCAACCCATTGTTTAGTAAGTTTTAACTAATTTTAGATTATATATTAGTCTAATTTCGGATTTTATTATATTATTGAAGGTTTTTAAATGAAAAAGAAACATGAGTTTGCACATAGCATTGATCAATGGCTGACCAGCATCGATCGACGGAGTAACCCTAGAATCGATCGATTGCCACTTAACTGTGTCTATCAATAGTCACCATCAGCAAGCAGGTATACCAATTTCCTTGGTTAAATTTTGTCCTTATGGTTTATTTTCTTCACCAATCTCAAACTGTATAACACTGGTGATAGTGTTGCTTTAGTCTGGGGGAGGTTTACTAATATTGTTTTCTACTTTGAGTCTTATACTTATAAAAAAGAAGAAGAAAGAAAGCAGGAACTTATAGGTGCAACATTGATCGACACCATAGAGGCACTATCGGTCGACAATGGATCGCGACCATCGATCGATCCCACCTACCTACAATCGATCGACGCTCTATTACAGAGAGAGGTATCGAGTTTCCTACTTAACTATTTACTTATGATTTAAATTTTCCTAACCAATCCGGGGCGGATTACACTGGGGACAGTGTAATTTAAGTCTGGGAGAGGTTCGCTAACGCTATTTGATTTGTTTTGAGTTTTATTTACTATATATATAAGGTTTTCAAAAAGTTTTATTGAGTCAAGAAGAAGATTATGATCAAAGATTTATTATTGAGTAACCACACTTTAGCACCATTCTTAGAAGGTTGTTTGTAGAGATTACTAGAGATACCAAAGTGGATCATCCTGCCACAATACCACACTTGCTTAGAAAGTTTGAAGGAACCAAAGCTAATTTCCAACACTAATCATGATATTATTAGCTTGCTTTGAGGCTTGGTATACATTGGATCGGATTCCTTCTGCAAGTCTGTAGGTACAAGTCATTGCACCTTTGGTTCCCTTCTCTCTCTCTCTTCGGCATCTACTTAAAAGCTTAAAATATTGAGATGACTTCCCAAGATGCAGAGGGGTAGGTACATTACCAATGACACCATTATTCTAATTCAGAGGAATGATCACACAGTGTTAAAAGCGAGGGATAGGTAAATTACCAATGACCTCACTATTCACCTACAACTTTGCCCAAAAAAGAAAAAGAAAAGAAAAAGCAAAAAAAAAGAATAAGATGACATCATTGAGATCGAAAAAGATCCAGAGAAGAGAGAAAAGAGGAAAGAAAGAGATCAGAGAAGACTTTGTGCCTAGTTGTTCAGATACTTGCAGAGGTAAGAATCCATTTGTACTTTTTTATCGATACTCCCAAGGTAAAGCATGCACTTTTATTTTATGTAAAGAAATGAGATCAGTAAAGGGGCGAGTCAAGCTAGTATTTGCTAAGTTGTTGGTACAATGGATTTGGTTGCTATACTAGGATAGGGTACATAAAGTTTCTTTTTGATTGACTTGATATGATGTGGTTGCAACAAAAAAAGGTGATAGTTATACTTAGATATTATGTGAGTCTCCACTTTTCAAAACCTCTTTCACAGACTTTGTTTGCTTGAGGACAAGCAAAATGTTAAGTTTGGGGGAGTTGATATAGCCTATTTATTATCAGTTTTAGGCCATGTTATAGGCTCTATTGAGAGTCTATTATGTGTTTCTAGGCTATGTTTTAGAGTATTTACATGTCCATGAACGTTTTTGAGATATATGAGATACTTGGAGCTTTTAGAGTATCTAGAGGAGAAGAATCTGTAGCTGATCATTTAGGGAGTCGACGAAGCCATCGATCGATGGAATACACTTGTCTTCGACTGATGATTATAGCCCAAGGTTGATCGATGTAGCACTCTTGCCATCAATCGACGATAGCAGATTCCAAAGCCCAAGTTAAAATGACGAAAATACTCTGGACGAGTTTTGACATAAATTTAGGGTTTATATTTATGTATTGAGAAGACATAGAAAAAGAAGAGAACAACTTTAGACAAAGCATTTTAGTTCTATTCATTTTTATTAGAGTTAGGAGAGAAAGGAGGAACTCCTCCAGAGTCCTCTTGGAACTCCTTCAAACTCCTCCTGGAACTCTTTTGGTTTTTATTTATTTTATATTTTATATCTATTTTATCTATGATTTCCTTGACAAAGATCATGTTTAAGTAGTTATCAATTAGATTTAGGGTTCAATTATAACAATCATGGATTACCCAAAAATAGAATTGCTAGGTTAAGTTAATATCCATCACTTGAGTTGTGCTTAATGCTTGCATTCTAGAGTAGCTAACTAGGATCTCGATGATAAGACATGGAAAACTACAAGAGTAGGTTTTGTGCAGAATAGATTTTGTTGAACTAGGCTGTTAGGCGCATGCGAGAGCTGGTCTAATAAGTCTGGTGGACTTATCAAATCTCGTCCACACTTCCTTTTGATTTCACCGTCGATCGACACCGGTTTTAGCCGTCGATCGATGGTCTTTTCTTTTGCTCGCATACGAGAGTTGGAGTTAAAAAGGTCATAATAGTTAACTTTGAGTTCTAGTATATTTACATTTTCGTGCTTCATATCCCCTATAATTCATTTAGCTTGAAACCTTAGATCTAGCATATTTAGATTTATATTTACGTTTCATTAATTAATAGCATATTTCTATATTTGCATTAGTAGCATATTTCCATATTGCATCCTACCTCTTGACAAGGAATATTTCTTTAAATTGTTTGTTCACAACCAATATATATATTTAACTAGCTTAGTCTTTAGAAATAAGAAATCTATTGTGTGCCTTTGCTCTCTGTGGATTCGATCCCTAAGTACTACACATGATCTCTCTTGGCAAGAGTATTATTTTGTGTGTTGAGATTAGGGGTAATTTGATAGTTAAATGTTTAGGATATTTATACACTGCTAGAACAATAAACACCACATATGTCAGATAACAAAACTACCGCTGGCTAATGATGTTCTTTCTTGTCATAGAGTAAGGTCTCCCGCCTACTGGTAACCTGCATCACAAGTGAGTCATGAGTAACTAGTTTACTCAGTGAGTCTAAACCCGCACCCCAACACATATTAATAGTATCCGAGCAATCAACTCCATTTATATGCAGTGGAAGTATATTCTATAACTCTATATATAAATAAGGCATATAATTCTATCACTATGAATCTTATCTTATACCTAACTTCCTATCACCCATCCTTTCATTCATATATATATATGCATATGTGCATATGCTATAAAACCCGAAACCACGCACGCTAAGAGCTTAGAGGGTACGTAAGTAAATTAAAATCATCACCGTCGTATAATCGCTTAATGAACACCGGACACTGGATCGTCACCCAGTACACAGCCCTAATCTGCAATACTGTAATTCCGTGTCTTCGTACATCTTGAAATGTCACGTGAACCACATACAATTAAGCGACGGATCTTCGTTTTTACGGGGATATTTGGATAGTGAGTATTGACTAAGGCTTCATGTGATTCACACTTTAATACTTAACCATATAGATATAAGAAGTAGTACTTGACAACAAGTACTTAGACTCAGGATAAACCTCATAGAATAAATCATAATAATTCTGAATTGTTTATACCAACTAAACACTTCACAATTCAATATAGATAAAGAGACTTACTTATCAATCAACCATAATCAGTGATTTCAATCAAGCAACACTCATTCACAACTTGTCATTCATCTATCTAGAGTCACCTTTAAATCCATGAGGTTGGATAAGGAAGACTAGACTCGAGCTCAAGCTAAACGTTCACCACTTTCTTATCACTCCCATTTAAAACGAGCATATGGCATGATCCGGTTGATCATTCCAATCCTCTCGACTAACTGAACTGAAACCGAGAATGGTTCAAGGTTTCATCGGTTATTAAAGTTACTTCAGGGCACACATCTGGCCAGATCAAAAAATTCTTACCAAGTGACTGGGCGGCTACAATGTGTGACTGGACTGAGATAGAAAAACTCCACAACCAACTAATCTAAACAGAACACAAGTAAAAGGTGTAAATACTAGGTTCGGTTCATTAGTTTCCATCAGTTTCTAGGTGGTTCCAATAAATTGATCAGTCCATGATCAAGTCTTTACCTAGATGGTACACGGCTCCACTGGAAGAAAATGTTTGATCTTCAAACTTTACTCAACCACTGACCAGAAACAAGGTAGTTCGGAACATGATCACCAATCCCAAACAGTTCTGTTCTAAAGAAGAAATTAAAAAAAAAATCTTATCAGCTAGGTTCAGGACAAGGTTTATTAGTTCAGTTCAAGTGAAGTTCAGACCATGGTAAGATCATTTCAGATTAAATCCAACCAGTTCATAACAAATGAGCTAATTATTCCATCAATTGATTTAATCTGAACTACATAAAACTTAACCGAAGAAGCTTAAACAACTGATCCATGGCAACAATTTAACTGATCAACATCTGATTCTTTGCTCAAGACTTGACTGAGGCAAGAAGATTAAGCTTACCACAAAAACTGAGCAAGGCCTAGGGTTTACTCTGGATACCTCACCTTCATATCTTCAACACAGCAGGGAACTGAGCTAGAGGATGGAAGAAAGTCATCTAAGGCCGTGACTAATTTTTGCTCTTATTTTTCTCTCACTTTTTCTCTTCTTTCTCACTGTTTTCTCTCTGAAAATTTCTTTCTTTCAGGGACAAAACGTGCAAAGCATCTGCAGGAGGGTTAACTACAAGCTGTAGTTACTTCACTTGAGGGTTTAGCTCATGACTAAGCTTTGCTGAGAACAGACAGATGGTGTCCTGCTTTAGCAATCACAGCCACCAAGCTGCTCACACTTTCCTTCCTATGAAGAAATCTTTCCAGCCACCAGATTTTTTTTTTTATTTACTAACCAAGCAGGCAGCTTATGACTTTCATGTGACTTTAAATGAAGTAACCAAGCAGGCTGACTGGTGCATGGCATGTGACGGCTAGACACAATAAGAAATGGTCGATATTTTCCGAACAGTTTTCGACTAAAAATTTATCGACCTTCGAGTCTCGTCTTGCTTCCAACTAACTCGTGCAGCACTATTAAAATTTGACCAACCTAATTAATTCTCGACAGTCCCGTCAAGCCATTAATTCATCGGGGTGGGATTTTTCTCGACCAAAACATTCATTGGCTCGTGAGGGTCATTACATTCTTCCCCTCTCAAAGAATCCGTCCCCGAATTCTTAAAACATAGTTGTACACACTTTACTGAACGTTAGGGGCTCTTCAAAGAGTTCTGAATAATCGTCCTGGTACTTATCTCAGTCTTCCCATGTCAGAAAACTCTCTATTGCTTTCCCAAAATATTTGACTTTGAAATTTCTCGATAATCCAATATTCTGATACGATGTTCATCTATCTGCAAGAACATTTAGGATAGGCGAGACTGGGTTGCAAGTTCTCTGACTTCAGTGGTTCCAACATACTGGAATCTGACATATGCTTGCACAACATCAACATTTAACATATAATAGATGCATAAGCATATCTTCAAAAAGCTCTTCTCTACAGACAACCTTTCAAACTCTGATAAACTCACCACTCAGTACAGATCAATATAGCCGATTGCCGATTTCCCCAACTCTTACAATCAATCCTTACTTTTCTGAGCAAACACTTTGAAGAAGAACCAAATTATCTACTGGAACACAACTCTCTTCATCTGTGATCTACATACTTCTTTTGACAGCCTTGAGTCTCTTAACACCATCACTTCTGAAACCTTTCTATTTATCTTTCTCCCATATTGGTAACATGGAAATACGGAACATTAGGTGATGTGCCATATGTGAAGGTAACATCTCGGGTCTGGTCAATGTCAACTTTATTAACCGTGAAACAATCAAACAAGATCATGCACGAACAGTCATGCTAACATGATCCAAACCAAGAGTGCTACTCTGAAATACACACGCACACACCCATTCCTAGAATGATTTCTCTAACAATCATTAGTACACTTCTAATCTATCTGAGGCTCTCTTCATAAACTTCTGAACAACTCCAATTTCTCTGATGTTTCCCACATCTAAGTCTGGTTCTGTTGCTTTATGATTTCTTTCTTCTGTTCAGAAACTGAAGATCCAATAGGTACTTCTATACCAAGCTTAATTGACCAACTGAGTACTCTTGTACATTGACTCCAGAATTTCGGTATTGATGTATTCTCTGATATCTTAACAACCTTGGGATTCCCATTTTCTTTATGCTGGGGTTCACTTAACATCTCTTTTTAATCATCATGATTAACTTCATGTAGGGCTTGGGTTCCTTCTCCCACGTCTCTGCTTATTGAACTTGTACATGACACAGTCCTCGTAATATTCTCTAAATTTTCTTCATTCAGTTCCTTCTAAGTTTTCCTAGAGTTCTCATTGCTTAATAGAGTTCCTCAGATACAAATGAGTAAGACATCTTCATTTACTACTTGCAATCGTGGAGACTCTTTGTTCTCTCCTGGTAAAACAGTCAAATTAATCATTCTGATTCTGCTTCATAATTATTGAGTTCCTTCTCAATATTGACACAAATTTTTCCTCTCCTCAAAGAATAAGCAACTGCAATTTGCTTTTCTTATGTCTTCTTTGATCAGTGAACACTTGTATTCTTTCTCCATACTGAAATTATATGCAAAAACTTGATGTGCAAACAAAACCGTAGCCAACTCCAACTCATGCATCGGATTACCTTATATATCTTTAGCTCCCTTGATGCATAAACGATTACCCAATCGTCTTACATTAGCATTCACCTAAAACCACACACGATGCGTCCATACAAAAGTATATTCAAAGCTAAGATATATATAAACGTAAAAACTTCCTTTAATTGATTTCCTTCTTCTTTAATTCTTTACTCGTTTTACTCTATTCCAAGGTAAAACCTTTCTCAATCGATCAGCTCAGCGGATGATATTGTTTCCAAATCTTGAACAAGCTTCTGATTGTAACCGGAAAATCCAAAAGAAATCATCGAATTTCGATAACAGAATCTGGATGTAACCATTCTGTAATTGTAGCGACCTTTACTAAAACTGCAACAACTCCTTGTTCCAACTTGCTAACTAAGGGATCCAACTTCCAATTTCCTAGCAGTAGCTTTTACTAAAACCTTATGCATCCATCAAACTTCCTTGGAGAGCAATATGTACCTTGCGACTGATCTTAACAACTCATCGATTCTAACAGATGGATACTTGTCCCCTAATGTCACGCCCTCAATTCATTTACTGCTGAACATAACCACAAACTCTCATCCTTCCTCTATACCACTGACATGGGTGCTCTCCACATAAAAGAACTAGGTGGAACAAAACTTTTATCCAAACAGACCTTCTAACTGCTACTTCAACTCGGCTAGAACCACTTGATGAGATGCCTAGTCAAATGCAACGAATCCAGGTTCAACGAGAATAATGAACAGTTTACTTCGAGATGGCAACAACACTTCCAATGCCTTGAGCATAACTTCAAATTCTCCAACTATCAGTCTGTTCTCTATACTCTGATCCTTGTCATCTTCTCCTTTCCTAATGATCAAGATAATGGAATACACATCTTTACCTTTTCCCAAAAGGTCTTCAATTCCCAAGACTGATACGAGAGATGCTCCCAACACTTGGTAAAATATCATTGTGGGCCATCGGTGACTGGTCTTCTTCCAAAGAATTCTTTCCTCAACAACATCCTAATTGAGCTCAGTAACTAGATATCCAATCTCACACTTGATAGAAACATACCGCTCTAAAGGAAGTACTAAGGAATGGGGAAGACCCAATAACTCTAACTTGCAGCCATTCCTTTCAGGAAAAAGAACAGTACACTTGAATTCACCAATGTGAATCCTTCCTAAAACTATGACACTGCTCAGGAACTACAACTATGTGTTGTTCCCGAATCAAACATAATATGGGGGCAAAATTCACTTATTTATTCAATCATTCATAACATTTTAAAAATTCTCACAACACACAATGGGTAAGAAGAAAACCTGTGATTGGACCTTTCAGGGGTTTTGTCAGTCCAGGCAACTATAAAGTGTAGGCTCTACCAACTATAAAGTCCAGACTTGGGTAACAGGACTGGGTAACTCATGGGCAAGGGTAGAATAATCATCCTTACTCTTCACAAAGGAATCACTGAAACGCAAATGGTGCAAAAGATCAAACATTTCTCGCACTTAGATGATCCCGACCATACTCTCCTGGCAAGACACCACCATAACAACTCAGACTCCTCGATTTTGATCTGATGAAACGTCCACCGAAAATCATCTCATCAACTTAATTCACTGCTAGAAACTGAAGTTCGATCTTCACTAGTTGGAAATTAAACGGCCTGCAGGACTTCGTGAACTTCTTTAGCACTAATCGCTTCTTTAACATTCAAGTCATACTCTAACATCTCCTCAAAGCTCTAGAACTTCATGGTCTTCTGTCTACTCCGACAATGCTTGGCTAAGTTCCCAAAGATTTTACTTAGGATCTTTGGCTTATCCTCCAGACAATAATCGATGAATCAAATTCACTTGACCACAGATTTCAACGCTGAAATTGTTGTATAAGATTAATTCAACCTCAACCACTAGATGGAAATATCTCCCTGTACCAACTCCATAACCTGAATCTTCAATCGGTCCCATGCCTTGTGTAGAAAATACTACTTCTTGAACAATTTAAATCTGTCCAACTCAATTTCACCTCTCCAAAGTAATGCTTGAATCTCGACCAACCACTCATCGTATTCATCTCCGAATAGGTTGCTGACAAATCCTTCTTGTAGTTCTCTAAACAGAGGCCAAGTCTATATTCTGCTCGAGTGTTGCATCCCAAATCTGCCTCATGCCAAAGTATACCTTGAACGTTTTAGTCCATCTTCAGTATCTTGTTGTCCCAACTTCTTCTTCTTTGCATCATAATCTTCATGATTTTTCGTTACAAACAAAATGGTTATGGTGAGTTCATCATCTTATAATACAGTCGAACAATCTCTTCCTCCAAAACTAAGCTTGAAAAATATGCAGAACAATTCATGCTTGTACGACTTTGGTGCTTGTACGTCTCAGCATAAGCTGGATAGACGTGAGAAGCCGGAAGAATAAGTACATATGAGAGATCATGTGCCGTCGGATCGCTCTAAACCGGATCATCACAAACAATGTCCACTTTGACATTGACACACATGGGTCAGAAAATATAATTGATGTGTCAATTGTTTTTCGTATACCTCTGAAGGATCGAGACCACATGAGGGCATGATGATACCGACTCTTTGCATGACAGTAAAAAATCAGAGAATGACGGTAATAAATCTAAGCATGACAGTAACAAGTCCGAGCATGACGGTATCAAACCTGAGTGTGTTGATAGCTAACCCGAGCATCACGATATTAAAATCGGTTAGTATGCTCCACCTCATCGTGCTTGTCTTGTTGCTTCTGTTATGAAAGATAATGGTAAGGTAATTACCCATGACTATCTATATTAATATGAAGGTACCAGCAAGCATATCCTAGTTATCCTTGGGGCTTATTTTAACTTGAAAAATGTTTAAACAAGTTCCACTCTAGCATCATATAACCATGATCTGATACCACCTTTGTGACATCACCGATCATAGATGACCGGACATGACACGGTCAATACTTCCCGAAAGCTGATCCGAGGTTTCTGAATACTTCTGAGTTCCTTGGACTAGCAATCTGAGAACATCGACGCTCATATCGGATACCACTTAAGGCTTTTCAACCCGACCAAGAAATACCCAATAGTTAGTTCATCCCGGACAATGACTAATATCATATGAAACCCATACATTTTAAAAAATTATTTATACATTATACAATACAAGAAAAATTGGCATTAGCAGCGCCGAGAAAACGCTACCATATCGTAGCGTTTTTCATGTACTATATAAAGTAAAGATATTCTAGTGTTGATTCTTGGCTATATAAAACGTTTTTAATAGTGCCTTATTTTTGCTATTGCTTTGTTTTCTGTGACGCTTTTCTCTCGCCATAACATAATTTATAATGACACTTTTTGTTTGCCATGGAATATAATTTGTAGCTGTTGTTTTTCTGGAGGTTTGCACCTATAATAGCATTTACCGTATGTTGTTGAATACTATAAGGTAGCTTGTTTCTTGTGCTAGGACATTAATTTTCATAGCTCTTTTGTGATGCCCTATATTTTGTATAATGAAACATTTGTCGGTGTGATTTCCTACTAAAATTGTTTTATTTGGAATATTGAATTGCATAATTTATAAATTTTAAAATAAATCACTAAAATATAATTTACTCTAATTAATGACATACAAATTACAAACATGGGAAAAATAATATAATGTACTAAAATAGATCCATAGCAAATAAAACACAAACTAAAACAACATTTATAGAACCCATGGCATTAATATTGACGACCACCCTTGGCTCGTGAGGATGTCAATGTTCTTGTTGTGGGCGTCTCACATGAGCTGAGTTGCGGGCATTCAGGGCTCTTATACAGTTCAGGAACATAGGTTCGATGTCTTCTTCAGGTTCATCAGTGCGTAGCAAGTAGTCGCCTTGAGAGCGTCTGAACTCGGTTCTAGTTATCTCTTCCATATCATTTACTCTTGAGGACTGTCCTCGTTCTTGTTTTGGTCGTTTCATTTGATTTGTGTTGGCTGTTTCTTGTTGTGGCTATTGTTGTTTGAGTTGTGGTTTCACTCCGGATGCCGCGAGTCGACAAATGATGACCTTCCTTGCTTCCATTAGAGTTTCTAGATTAAAAAGTTAACACAAGTTAGATCTAATTGGATATTTGGAGAATAAATGAGTAAAGAATAAAATGAAAAGTTAACAATAATTTAGATCAACACAAGTTAGTGAAGAATAAATTCAAAAGATAAAACAAGATATTTGAGTAGCTCAACACAAGTTAGTGAAGAATAAATCGAAAATACAAGCTGTGGTTACTTCACTTGAGGGTTTAGCTCATGACTAAGCTTTGCTGAGAACAGACAGCTGGTGTCCTACTTCAGCAATCACAGCCACCAAGCTGCTCACACTTTCATTGCTATGAAGAAATCTTTCCAGGCACCAGATTTATTTTATTTTTATTTACTAAGCAAGCAGGCAGCTTATGACTTTCATGTCACTTTAAATGAAGTAAGGAAGCAGGCTGACTGGTGCATGGCATGTAAAGGCTAGACACTATAAGAAGTTGGTCGATCTTTTCCAAACAGTTTTCGACTAAAATTTTCTCGACCTTCGAATCTCGTTTTGCTTCCAACTAACTCGTCAAACTTTATTAGAATTTAACCAACCTAATTAATACTCAATCAGAACTATCAAGCAAAGGTCTTTCGACCCCAAGACAATCCCGTCAATCCATTGTTCATCGGTTTGATTTTTATTTTAAATTCTGGTCGAACCAACTTAAAACTGGTCGAGTGGGATTTTTCTTGGCCAAAAATGCATTGGGTCATGAGGGTCACTACACCGACACTCTGGCTAACTTAGGGTCAGCCCTAGATACAAAACTCCATATGAGTATCCCCTTGCTGGTGCTCCTGTGACCAGCAACGGAGGAGGAGGCGGAGCCTGCAGGAATCTCAGCCATCGAGGAAGAAATAACCTGGATGACCCCTATCCTCAAGTACCCCGAGAACAATATCTTCCCTGCCGAGCGCAACAAATGCAGGAGGATCAAAAAGCAAGAAACAAGGTACTGCATATCCCGATGAAGGTTATTCAGAAGATCTTTCTCTGGCCCCTACCTATGATGTATTACGCTGAAACAGGAAATAGGCACAAATGATACTCGTAGAACTGCACGATGGAGAATGCGGGCCCCACTCGAGCGGTCGAAGTCTGGTGCTAAGAGACAGGAGAGCTGGATTGATGCGCCTCACTACATGGATCAGTACATGGAACAAGCACCGGATGCAGATTAGGACGATCAGATTACCTCAACTGAGGTTCGCCCATCCGACCGTACAAGACAGACCAACCGTGCAGTGTATCGGATCGATCCGCGTACGTCTGGCATGGAGCTTAGGCTGGATCCATGACCTGATGACCGATCCAACCGTCCCACATACCGTCTTTCCCGACCATCTTGACATTCTAAGGATGATAGTCGAACCAGACTTAGCTTGGGTCGTGAAGATCCCTAAGACGGACATGCATTCACCCTTTTGGGTCGTTTGGTGCATCCAGACGAACGTGCCATCGACCTTCAGTCCGTGTTCGACCCACTCTTGAACTTTCATCACCCAAATTTCTCTAAGGCAAGGATTCTCCATCTATCTGAAGACTTAGGCCACGCTTGGACCAGACTCGTTCATAAACATCACCCGGCGGACCATCCAAACAGTCCCGTGTTCGTCCATCTCCTTACCACCGTGCACACATCAGGATACATAACCTGGACAGTAGGTGAAGGGTTCCTTGACCAGTCTTCATCAGATTCCGCACACTTTAACTAAACCTTCAACATTCTAGTCAAATTTCTATTTTCTATGTCTTATTTTCCCCACAAATAATTATGTCTTTCTTTGACTCATTTGGGTATAAATATGTAAACACTTCTAATGAAATAATCAGACTGTTTTTCCCTTTATTTTGAGTTGAAACTCTTTGTTCTTTGAAGAAATTTTCTTTGTTTCTTGGTGGGTCATATCCAAGTTAAACATCCCTCAAAATCGTTGGACTTGTGAGTCATATCAAGCAACGACTAGAGATCCTTCTATTGGTGGACTTATGAGTCATATCAAGCACCAACTGAAGTCAGGAATATTGGAGGCCTTCCGCAACCTTTCTGCGACCCTTCAATCCATCAGTTCTCTCTTCATAGTTCGTATCATTATCAATCCGGATGAGTGATCCTCTTTAGGACGTATCGAAGTGGTATCAGAGCCACTCTTCCGGTATTGTCTATTCATCTTTCCATTTTTTTCAAACACTTCTTTTTCTACCTTTCTTAAATTAGGGCCCCTCATTACAATCCACTAGATATTAAAAAAAAAGGATCTATAATTTTTTTAAAAAAATTCAAAAGTTCGATTTGTGGATTGGTGGTGGAAGAAAAAGTCTGCTGGCTGAGGAGAAATCCAGCCTTTGAGGTGGTTTAAACGGATTTCAAATCGAAAATTTCTTATCTTTCTATCTAGAGAAAATACCCTTTGTTTGCTTGGATTTGTCCATTGGGATTCCTTGATCACCTTTCTTAGAACTTTGAGTGGAAACTTGTGTGTGTGTTCACCAAAAATCTGAGAGAAACAGGTGTGTGGGTGAGGATCAAACACTTGAGAGTGTGAGTTTTTATCTAACGTTTGGTGTTTAAGAAATTTCAGGAACCATGAGTAGTGGAGAAGAAAGAAACCGACCCGGAAACTGTGTTTCTGGATTATCTAACCTTCAAATGCGTGCTTTGAATGATTCTATGACTAACTTGATGAATGCAGGTTTAGATCAGATCCATCAAAGGCTTGATGAGCTTCAGGCAAGCCATCAGACTCATCCTAGAACCGGAGCAAGGAGAGATTGCCCAAGGAGGTAACACCGGTCCGATGATGAGATCCAAGAGGAGGACTTCCAAGAGGATGAAGTCAGATCAACCAACCGACATAGGAGAGGTCATAGAAACCAAGAGAAAGGTGATATCAATCCATTTGCTAGAACTGATCGTGTTGATGATAGTTTAGGAGGATTGAAATTGAAAATTCCAACTTTTGATGGTAAAAACGATCATGATGCTTTCCTTGAGTGGGAAAGAAAGATTGAACTTGTTTTTGATTGCCAAAATTTATCTGATCTTAAGAAAGTTAGATTGGCTGCTACTGAATTCTCAGGCTATGCAATTAATTGGTATGATCAAGTTGTGACTCATAGGAAAACATGTTAAAGGCCAATTGAGACATGGGATGAGCTTACCATGCTGATGAGGAGACGATTTGAGCCTACTCACTATCACTGTGACCTCCACCAGAAGTTGAGACGTTTGCTTCAAGGCACCAAATCCATGAAAGACTACTACCAAGAGATGGAGATCTTGATGATCAAGGCGGATGTAGATGAGCCTTTGGACGCCACCATGGCTAGATTTCTTTCAGGCCTCAATCGAGACATCCAAGATCATATGGAGCTTGAGGAGTATCCTACTATTGAGCAGATGCTACACAAGGCCATTTTGATCGAACATCAAGTCAAGAGGAAGAGCTACTCAAAACCAGCCATTACTTCCAAACCGACATGTGCTCCTAAATCAATCTATCATGACAAAGGTAAGTCTTCTTCCACAAGACACAATGCTTTTAAGACTGATGTTCCTGCTCGTGTTGACAAAGGAAAAGCAGTAGAGACTCCTAGCCGTGCAAGAGACATCAGATTCTTCAAGTGTCAAGGTCTAGGACATTATGCCAAAAATTGCCCAAACAAACGAGTAATGATTCTCATGGAGAATGGTGAGGTTGAGTCCGAGGATGAAACGGAGGAACTTGATTCTATCTTTGATGAGGAAGAGGATTCTTTTGATTACCCACATCATGGACCCCTGCTTGTTTCGAGAAAGACCTTGGATGATCCCATTTTCGATGAGGAGGTCGACCACTTGGTCGATTTCTTTGGACCAACCTTTGATGCTGATTATGGTCCTATCTTTGAAAATGAGGACAGCCTTGATTACCCAGAAATTTGGTCCACTCCTTGTTCTAGGAGATCCTTGAGTGTGCAGCCCAAAACCAACGACAAAGAACAAAGGGAGAATCTCTTTCATTCTTGTTGTTTAATCTCTAAAAAAGTTTATTCTCTGATCATTGATGGAGCTAGTTGCACTAATGTTGGTAGTGACACACTTGTAAGGAAACTTGGGCTTGTTACTCGGCCTCTTTCTCGTACTTTCAGTTGGAATGGCTCAATGAGGCTGGGGAGCATTACATAAAGGAACAAGTCACAGTCCCCCTTACCATTGGACGATATGAGGATGAGGTTGTTTGTAATGTTCTCCCTATGGACGCTTGTCCCATTCTCTTGGGACGACCATGACAGTTTGATAAGAGAGCCGTGCATGATGGGTTCACAAACCGACAATCCTTTGATCATAAAGGAAAGAAAAACACGTTGGTACCCTTGACACCTTTGGAGGTACATCAAGACCAGATCTAACTCAAGAGGAACCATGACAAAGAGCCCAAACCAAATCAACCTGATTCCTCTCAAAGAAATTCCAACTTCTTTATCAAACAAAGTCAGGTCATGAAATCTCTTTACTCTCAAAATCCATTTCTTTTACTTGTGTATAAAGAATCTCTTATGGCTTCATCTTCTTCTGACCTTGCACCGGAGATTCCGAGTGAGCTTCTAGATGTTTGCAGGATTTTTCTGTTGTTTTTCCAGATGAGAACCCAAAAGGATTGCCGCCAGTTTGAGGCATTGAACCTTAGATAGATTTTGTTCCAGGTGCATCTCTACTGAACCGACCAGCTATCGTACCAATCCGGTGGAGACCAAGGACCTTCAGAAACAGATTGGTGCTTCTTGAGAAAGGCTACATCCAGGAAAGCCTCAGTCCTTGTGCCGTGCCAGGTCCCTTTGTACCCAAAAAGGATGGTTCTTGGCGCATGTGTGTGGACTTCCGTGCCATCAACAACATCACGGTAACGTATAGGCATCCCATTCCTAGGCTACATGACATGCTTGATGAGTTGCATGGTTCTTCAGTTTTCTCTAAAATTGATTTGAAAAGTGGCTTTCACCAGATTAGGATGAAAGAAAATGATAAATGGAAAACTGCATTTAAAACCAAACTAGGATTGTATGAATGGCTTGTGAAACCATTTGGGCTTACTAATGCACCTAATACTTTCATGCGTTTGATGAATAACATCTTGAGATCCTTCATTGGTCATTTTGTTGTAGTTTACTTTGATGACATTCTCATTTACATCAAGAACCTTGATGATCATAGGATGCACTTGAAATCTGTTCTTGAAATTCTTAGGAAAAAAAGGCTTTTTGCAAATCTTGGTAAATGATCTTTTGGAACATATCACATGGTGTTCTTAGGTCTTGTTGTAGGTGCTGATTGATGGGGTCAAAAGTGGTTCTCTCAAAAACACCGACTAAGGCTATCATTTTTAAGAAGTAACTTATCGAAAAAAATAGTTTGGAAAGAACAACAGCATCTCGAACCAGGTGACCTACACTCGCAGTACACGGGTCTACATATAACGACCAGAACCCGTACAGTCTGGTTCACCATATGGCGACATAGACTCTCTGAGTCAGGGTCGCCATATGGCGACCTAGACCCACACAGTCCGGGTCACCATATGACGACCTATACTCTCTGAGTCCGGGTCGCCATATGGCAACCTAGACCCGCATATTCTGGGTCACCATATGGCGACCTAGACTCTCCGAGTCCGGGTTGCCATATGGCGACCTAGACCCGCACAAACCGGGTCGCCATATGGCAACCTAGAATCTCCGAGTCCGGGTTGCCATATAGTGACCTAAACCCGCACAGTCTGGGTTGCCATATGGCGACATAGAACCGCAAAGTCCGGGTCACCATCTAGCGACCTAGACTCGCCGAGTACGGGTCGTCCTATGACGACTTAGACCCGCACAGTCCGGGTCGCCATATGGCGCTTTGACTCTCCGAGTTGAGGTCATCATATGGTGACCTAGACCCGCACAGTCTGGGTCGCCAAATGGTGACCTAGACTCTCCGAGTCTGTGTCGCCATATGGCAACCTAGACCCGTACAGTCCGGGTTGCCATATGGCAACCTAGACTCCCCGAGTATGGGTCGCCATATGGCGACCTAGACCTTCAAAGACCGGGTCACCATATGGAGACCTCCGCTCTCCAAGCCTGAGTCACCATATGGTGACCTGTGTCTATTCTTTGTGTTCCTCTTTGATTCGCGATTGAAATGCTTTTCGTTTCGTCTCGATCGGAGTTATCATTGGAACTTTACGATAAAAATCGCGAAGACTCGTTTTTCATATAAAGTTCAAACCGATCATGTAAAATGGAAACGGTTGGCTTAACTCCAAAGTTGGCTATTCTTTACAAGAAGTTTGAACCCATGCTTAAAATCGACATCGTATCAAAGACGTCTTTTGTAGAAATCGGGAAACGCTCACAGTCGGCAAAACGGCCCAAGAGGCCTAAAACGTGACTAAAGGGTCCGCTTACATTTTTGTACGAAACTAAGCCCAGTGTTGTTACGACGGTCTATCTTTTTCACACTGACAAATATCGAGTAATCAGAAGATAAATGTAGAGTTTCCAAAGATAACCATGAAGATTGAGCGAAAAAAGAATATTCACCGAAAGGAGACAAACTCGACTCGGGGCACAAAATGAAGAGACAAACTGCCTCAAGAGGCATATATAAGGAGGCTAAGGCTGAAGGCGAATAAAGGACGGACAATTAGGTCTAGACATGACTGTTATCTTTAGGAGAACTTAGGATCTAGGTGGTTAGACTAGCAAGTCCGATACTTATAACGTTTTCCTACTTTGTTCATTCGTTCTCCATTGCCTACAAACTCTATCTATCTCGTTCTCGCTGAAATTTTGTAACTCTATCGTTATTAATCAATAAAACGCCTCAGTGCAATTTACATTCAATATTCTGTTATCTCTTTCTTCTTTGTTTCGTGTGTTTATGCAGATAATTCGGGACCTCTGAGAAAGTTGAATCTTTTAGACTTCCGTTAAGATTACAAAATCGACAATGCGAATTTTGGTTCCCACAGTTTGACACTAGAAGGAGAGGGGTCGGATTCTCTAACTCTAAAAACTACTGAACTGTTAAGAAAAAGATATGCCTAATCCAACAGGCAGTAACGTCATCTCCTTCAAGGATAGGGCAACGATCGATCAGATCAAACCCCGTAACGACCTCCTTGTCGTCGAGTTAACAATTCAGAATATCGATGTCGCTCGGATATTAGTCGGCACTGAAAGCTCGGCTGATATCATCTTCAAGCATACCCTCGATAGGATGGAAATATATCTATCCACAATCGCGGAATACCCAAGTCCGCTATTAGGAATCTCGGGGGAAGCGACTATGACTCTCGTGACAATCAACCTCATGGTTGAGGCCAGGAGTATAACAAGAATCGTGGAGTTTTTGGTCGTTGACCGACCTTCGTCGTATAACGCGATTGTAGGAACTCCATGGATAAATTCAATGCAGGCTGTGCCATCGACCTACCATCTGTCTCAAGTTTCCAACACCACACGGAATCGAGACAATCTGGGGTAATCAAAAAATTTTGCAAGTCTGTTTTGCCGCGGAACTAAAACGCAAAAGCTCGTCATCAGAGACTCCTTCCAACAAGTAAAGGAAGTCGTCTATTGACGAAAACACCGTAGGACCAAATGAAACAGAAATCTTTTGGCAATTGCGAGTAGCCGAGGCACTCGAGGGAAAACGCAAACCAACCTGTGAACCCGTGGTCTCAATATGCCTCAATGAAGCATTTCCAGACCGCTGCGTTGAAATCGGCGCTAATCTTTGCGAGCCCTTAAAAACGGAGCTTATCGCCTGTTTAAAAAAGAACTTTCACACGTTCGCTTGGGCTGCAGAAGACATGCCAGGGATTGACATCAACATTACATGTCACGAACTTAACGTTGATCCAACTTTCAAACTGATCAAACAGAAAAGACGAAAGTTGGGTCCTGAACGGTCTTCCACAGTAAACAACGAGGTCGAAAAACTCCTCAAAGTTGAATCAATAACAGAGGTACGGTATCCTGACTGGCTCGCTAACCCAGTCGTCGTAAAAAAGAAAAACGGAAAGTGGCGAGTCTGCATCGATTTCATGATCTCAACAAAGCATGTCCAAAGGATAGTTTCCCAGTGCCTCACATTGATCGGCTGGTCGAAGCCACAGTAGGAAACAAACTGTTGTCATTCATGGATGCTTTCTCCGGGTACAATCAGATCATGAAGAACCCCGATGATAGGGAAAAACTGCGTTCATAACCGCCCGCAGTACTTACTGTTACAAAGTAATGCCATTTGGTCTTAAGAACGCCGGTGCAACCTATCAGCGGTTGGTTAACCGAATGTTCTCAGAACAACTCGGAAAAACTATGGAGGTATACATCGACGACATGCTCGTAAAAAATCTTGAGGAACAAGACCATGTGAACCATCTCCAAGAATGCTTCGAGAGATTAAACCTACATAACATGAAACTGAACCCCGCAAAGTGCAGGTTTGCGGTAGCATCAGGAGAATTTCTGGGATACCTTGTAACCTTTCGGGGGATCGAGGCAAACCCAAAGCAGATCACTCCGTTGATCGAGATGGCTTCCCCTAAAATAAAATGAGAGGTGCAGAGACTAATAGGTAGAGTCGCAGCACTCTATCGTTTTACCTCGTGGTCAACGGATAAGTGTCTGCCTTTCTATGACACCTTCAAAGGAAATAAAAAATTCAAGTGGAGCGAGGAGTGCGAGAAAGCTTTCCAACAGTTGAAGCACTATCTCGCGGTCGTAATGTCAGCCCAAAAAGTGAGACCTTATTTTCAATCTCATACGATTGTGGTACTCACATCATTTCCTCTGCGGACGATGTTGCATAGCCCTAGTAAATCTGGATGACTAGCAAAGTGGGTAGTTGAGCTAAGCGAATACGATATCAAGTATGAACGAAATCCTGCGCAAAATCGCAAGTGCTCGCTGATTTCTTAGTAGAACTCCCCACAGGTTGCACCACGAACCGAGAGCCGGATTTGACCTGGACACTCCATGTTGATGGATCGTCATCCAAACAAGGCTCTGGGATCGGAATCCGACTGACTTCGCCAACAGAGGAGGTACTGGAACAATCGTTTCAATTAATTTTGCCAGCTTCCAACAACGAAGCCGAGTACGAAGCTCCCATCGCTGGCTTATGACTGGCTCACAGCCTGAAAATACGCAACATCCACGCGTATTGCGATTCACAGATGGTAGCAAATCAGTACAGCGGAGAATACGAAGCAAGATACGAAAGAATGGAGACCTACTTGAAGGTTGTCCGAGACTTAACCCAAAGTTTCGATCAATTCACTATGACACGGATCCCTCACGCGGAAAATGCCCAGACATATGCCCAGGCAGATGCCCTAAGAAGGGTAATCCCCGTGGAATTGATAGAGCACCCTAGCATCGGACCACCAATCATCATGAACTTAATCAACCAACAGGACGATGACGTAGACAAAATCGATCCCCAACCGGAACAGGAACATGAACAAACCGAATACGGGTTCGACAAACCATGGATGCAAACCATCCTAGCATACATCGCACATGGAACACTCCTGGTAGAGAAATGGGCGGTCCAAAAAATTAAGGCCCAGTCCGCACGATACATATTGGTAGAAGGAGAACTCTACAAATGGAGATTCTCCAGACCACCCCTTATGACCTGCGTAGAAGGAGAAAAAGCACAAGGATAATGAGAGAAATTCACTCTGGATCCCTGCAGAAACCACTCCGGCGGAAGATCCATTGCAGTCAAAATCAAACGCCAAAGCTACTACTGGCAAACAATGATCAAGGACTGCGAGAATCTTGCGCGAAAATACAAAAAAAAAATGTCAGAGACACGCTCCCACCATCCATCAGCCAGCTGAAGTCCTATCATCAATTTTGGCACCGTACCTATTCATGCAATGGTCCATGGACATCGTCGGTCCCATGCATAGGTCTAAATAGAAACGCTTCTTTCTTGTCTTAACCGATTTTTTCTCAAAATGGGTGGAAGCAGACTCCTATGCAAGCATCAAATACTTTCAGGTCAAAAGCTTTGTATGGAGAAACATTATCTGCAGCCACGACGTCCCATACAAATTCGTAACACACAACTAATCGCAATTCATCTCGACTAGATTCGAAGCCTTTTGCAAAAAGTATAAAATACGATTGACCAAATCAACTCCTAGATACCCACAATGAAACGGACATGCTGAAACTATTAACAAGACTATCTTCGGTGGACTCAAAAAACGCCTTGACACCAAAAAGGGAAATGTGCCTAATAATTAGAAGGAGTCTTATGGTCACATCAGACAACTCCTAGATGAGCAACAGGGGAAACCCCATTCACCCTCGTTTACGGACCAGAATGCGTCATACTGGCGGAAGTCAAATTTCCCGGAGTACGCAGAAGGCTACTCCCAGAGCGCGAAGATTTGAACAACCAAATGTTGATTGATGACCTCAACCTAATAAACGAACGTCGAGATCAGGCACTCATACGAGTTCAAAATTACAAACAAGCATCCGCGAGGTACTACAATTCAAACGTACGCAGCCGTAGGTTCAAGGAAGGAGACCTAGTCCTACGAAAAGTCTTCCAAAACACTGTTTAGCGAAACGCAGTAAAACTTGGAACAAACTAGGAAGGACAATACAAAATCACAAAAGCAGTACGACCGGGCACTTACGAGATCACTAACATGCAGGACGTCAAGGTTCCTAGAACTGGGAACGCGATGCACCTAAAAAAGTACTTTCACTAGGCATGCGCTTAAAACTGAACTCTGAGATGGCTTGATCCTCGAAAGAGGTACGTAGGCAGCTTGTCCAAACGACAAGTTCAGCTATCCCCCTCTCTAAAAATTTGGGGGGGAGTGGGAACGTATATATATACTCGTATACTCTTACATTTTAAATATTCACCTTGTACTCAAAATTTCAAATATTGGCCTTGTACTCAATATTTTTTAATTTTTTCGATAATAAGAAATCACAAATCTTGCAAAGTCTCTTTTATCGTACGAATATATAAAACTATTCCAAACTATGAAACAAACTCTTCTCTACAATCACTTACTCGTAAAACACCTTCCGGTAAAACACCATCGAGGCCTTGTCCTCAAAAAGGTCGAACGTCAGCTCACACCCGGAATCGTCAACTTACACACCTTATACTTTCAGATCATAATGCGAGACGTCGCATGAAACCTCCGAAAATATATTTTCAAAATTCAGAAACCTTCCGTCCGCGACTATAATCATAAACGAGCACTTGCTCTTACACCTTACTCGCCGATTGGCCCCGACGAGTACATTAGCTGTCCTAAAGAGACGCACCTAACCTTTCTCACGAACGCTTCTCATACATCCGACTAGGATATCTATCAATAAGTTTGTTGCTGATCACAACAAACTCACAACGTCCTAAACAGACTAAGTTATCTCACAAGGATAACTCTCATACATCCGACACAAGGATAATAGGGCTATAAAAAGAAATCCACAATTTTTGGTCAGCACTTTCGGGAGACTTAAAAATTGTCCTCGAAGAAATGCTTGATTCCGACCATACAAGTCTTATAAGCCGAGAACATATCACAGACTTTAAAGCGGTTCAGAATCAGGTTGAAATCGCAACATGCAAAACAAAAGCCAATTAGTTATTGAATAGCCTTAACCGAGAGTAAACCTATCTCTTGCCCTAAACCCAGCACACTGGTCTCCAACGTCTCTAGGCATGAATATCGAAAGATACGAGATCCTGAAAGCATGTCTCTTCGTTCACATGTAAACGCTCACAAAACTTTTCCTCACGTCTTGACCGAGCAACAAATAGAATGATCTATAAAGAAGAGTTAGGTTGTGAGATGACAACTCATAATCTTCCCTCTACACACAACTAATCAACACACTCTTAGACCTCAGACCCTTTCGATAAAAAGATTGGTCCATTCATACAAAAGCCGCAAAGCGGAAGGGATTTAAAGCCACACACGGCCAATCCCGAAATAAAAACAAAGCCACACTTGGCCAATCCAAACATAAACGAAAAACATAAAAAGAGTCTCAGACGAGACTGCAACATCACTCATTATCGGTTCCTGCGACATCACCTTCAACCATCACCTCATCCAAGCTGGGGGCCATGCCTTCAACGACCACGGCATCCTGCCCTCCCTTATCGCCCAAGCACGGCGGAAGGAGGCACTTGGATCTCAGACTGCCAAGGATCGTGTCGAAATCGCCCTCATCAACCCCCAACTCTTCTCTGCGCGGCAGAAGAGTTCTTCCCTCAACGGCTGAAAAAAACGGACCTCGCTCATTCTTCCCTCAACGGCTGCGAGAGCCAGATCCCTACTTTGGATGGCCGACAAAGAATCGAGGGAACTCGCGATCCTCTCCAAGCAGGCACCAAACTCAGCGTGAAGGGCCATCTTGGCTTCCTCGATCCCACGAGCCATCGTGTCTTCTTTACTCTGAAGGTGACGCTGAAGCCGACGAGCCTCCAAAGCTTTCGTCTCCCGACCTGCTAAGCCTTAAGAAGGGAGCTTGCAGTCTTCCCAAGGTCTCGCTCGAGTACGTCGATCCGAGTCTTGAACAGGGACACCTCAGCGGAATGAGCATTTTTGATAACCTCTAACTTCTTCTCAAACGCAGATGACTCTTCTCGAGACTCCACTAATTCCCTCGTAAGATGCTCGACCTCCAACCCACACTCAGTAATCATCCCATTGATCAAGGATACGAACTGCACCAGATCCCGCACTGGTTAGAAAATGGTACAACACGAAAACGGAAAGATCTTCGAAAACAAACCTTGGCACGGTGAGCTAGATCCTCCCTGCGGTGCAGAATCACTTTCTCCACCCTTGGTGAATTTCTTCTTCCTAGCCGCCTTGTCGGCAGAGTATTTCTTTTTCGACTTCTTGGAGGAACGATCGGAGTATCACTAGGACCAGACAGCCCTAGGACAATTCCTCGCTTATCCAAAGGAGGGGGCATCGATTCCAGAGCCTGCACCCTGTCCTCAACATGGATGGGCGTCGTGGACGAGCCTGAAGGCTGGACCTTCAAGCTTGTCCTGGAAGGATAAAAATCCATCTGCAAAGGCCGACACTATATCGGGAGGAGCCGATTTCAAAAGGCTCACAGAAAGAGACGAATCGCTCATCTCAACGTCGGAATCTTTCTTGCCACCTTGGGAAGAAGACATTTCTCTTACAAATTTTTAAGAGAGAAGACAAAATTAGCTTAAGGAATGAGAAGGTGTGAAGAGAATGAGAATGAGAGCCCACTACTTATAGAAATGTAAGGAGGGATAATCCCTGTAATAAGCTAGCCTCGAAAACTTCTCAAAATTACACTTAGTCGTAATTCTAATTAAAACACACTACTCGCCCGCAAAAATAATCTACAAAACTTTGTAGGCTGGGGAGCTAACTGTTGGAGTCAAAAAACGGTTATCTCGAAAACACAGACTAAGGCTATCATTTCTAAGAAGTAACTTATCAAAAAATAGTTTGGAAAAAAATAACAGCATCTCGAACCTAGGTCATCATATGGCGACCTACACTCACAGTACACCGGTAGACATATGGCACACTACACTCGCAAAGCACAGGTCGCCATATGGCGACCTGCACACGCAAGGTACGGGTCGTCATATGGCGACTTGCGTGCAAGGTTACGAGTCGCTATATGGCAACCTGAAACCGTACAGTCCGGGTTTCCATATGGCGACCTAGACTCTCTAAGTCTGGGTAGCCATATGGCGACCTAGACCCGCACAGTCCGGGTCACCATATGGCGACCTAGACTCTCCGAGTCCGGGTCACCATATGGAGACCTAAACCCGCACAGTTCGGGTCGCCATATGGAGACCTAAAACCAAACAGTCTGGGTTGCCATATGGCGACCTAGACTCTCTGAGTCCAGGTCGTCATATGGCAACCTAGACCCGCACAGTCCAGGTTGCCTTATGGCAAACTGGACTCTCCGAGTTTGGGTTGCCATATGGCCACGAAGACTCGCACAGTCCGGGTCAACATATGGCGATCTAGACTCTCCGAGTCTGGGTTGCCATATGGCGACCTAGACCCGCATAGTCCGGGTTGCGATATGGCGACCTAGACCCGCATAGTCTGGGTCTCCATTTGGCGACCTATACCCGCACAGTCCGGGTTGCCATATGGCGACCTAGACTCTCCAAGTCTGGATCGCCATATGGTGATAGAGACACGCAATGTACGGGTCGCCATATGGAAACCTAGACTCTCCGTGTCTGGGTTGCCATATCGCAACCTAGACTCGCACAGTCTGGGTCTCCATATGGCGGCCTAGACTCCCCGAGTCCGGGTTGCCATATGGTGATCTAGCCCTTCAAAGATCGGGTCTCCATATGGCGACCTCAGCTCTCCAAGCCTGAGTCGACATATGGCTACTTGTGTCTCTTCTTTGTGTTCCTATTTGGGTCGCGATCGAAATGCTTTTTATTTCGTCGTGATCGGAGTTACCGTTGGAACTTTACGATAAAAACCGCGAAGACTCGTTTATTGTATAAATTTCAAACACATCGTATAAAACAGCAATGATTGGCTTAACTCCAAAGTTTCCTAAGCTATACGAAAAGTTTGAACCCATGCTTAAAATCGACGTCGTATCAAAAGTGGTCTTTTGGAGAAAGCGGAAAAACGCAGAAAGTCGGCAAAATGGCCCAAGAGGCCTAAAACGTGACTAAAGGGCCTGCTTACGTTTTCATACGAAACCAAGCCCAGTGGTTTTACAACTGTCTATCTTTATTCACAAAAAGACAAATATCGAGAAATCATAAGATAAATGTGAAGTTTCTGAAGATAACCATGAAGAGAAAAAGGAATATTCCCGGAAAGGGGATAAACTCGACTCGGGGCCAAAAACGAAGAGACAAACTGCCTCAAGAGGCATATATAAGGAGAGCTAAGGCTGAAGGCGAAAAAGGATGAATATTAGGTCTAGACACGACTGTTATCTTTAGGAGAACTTAAGATCTAGGTGGTTAGACTAGCAAGTCCGATACTTATAACCTTTTTCTACTTTGTTCATTTGTTCTCCATTGCCGATGAACTTTGTCTATCTCGTTCTCGCTGAAAATCTGTAACTCTATCGTTATTAATCAATAAAACGCCTCGGTGCAATTTACTTTCGATATTCTGTTATTTGTTTCTTCTTTGTTTCGTGTGGTTACGCAGATAATCCGGGACCTCTGGGAAAGTTTAATCTTTTAAACTTCCCTTAAGATTACAAAATCGACAGTGCGAATTTTGGTTCCCACACTGATGGACTTAGAGTGGACGAGGAGAAGATCAAGGCCATCCGTGACTGGCCTAGTCCAACGACCGTGGGAGAAGAAAGGAGTTTCCATAGTCTTGCTAACTTCTATAGGCGGTTTGTTCCGAACTTCAGTACCATTGCAGCTCCATTGACTGAAGTGATCAAGAAAACGTTGGATTCAAATGGGAACAAGCTCAAGAAGAGGCATTTCAGATTCTAAAAGGGAAGTTGACTCAATCTCCTTTACTTGTACTTCCTGATTTTTCTAAGACTTTTGAGACTGAATGTGATGCTTCTGGAGTTGGTATTGGTGCTGTCTTGTTGCAGGATAGGAAACCCATTGCTTACTTCGGTGAGAAGCTTGGAGTCGCCACACTCAATTACCCCACTTACGACCAGGAGCTGTATGCTTTGGTGAGAGTTCTACAAACATGGCAATACTACCTTTGGACTAAGGAGTTTGTGATCCACACTGATCATCAGTCTTCGAAACACCTTAAAGGCCAGCAGAAGCTGAATAAGAGGCACTCACGTTGGGTGGAGTTCATTAAGACATTTCCTTATGCCATCAAATACAGGCAAGCTAAGGAAAATGTGATGGATGATGCCTTGTCTAGAAGGTATACTCTTGTCTCAGCCCTTGAAACAAAGTTGCTTGGTTTTGAGTTCATAAAAAATCTTTATGCAAGTGATCCGGATTTCAAAGAAGTTTTCAGAAAGTGTTCCAAAACGGCTTGTGGAAAGTATTATCATGATTCTGGATTTTTATTCTTTGGTAACCGCTTGTGTGTGCCCCAATGTTTTTAAGGGAGTTGTTTCTCAGGGAAGCACAAGGAGGAGGTCTTATGGGACACTTTGGAGTCAAGAAAACACACAAGGTTTTGTATGAGCATTTCTTTTGGCTGAGCTTGATGAAGGAAGTGGAACGAATCTGTGTTCGATGTGTGGTTTGCAAGAAAGCCAAGTCTAAAGTCAAAAATCAAGGTTTGTACTCAGCTCTACCCAGTCTTTTTCATCCATGGGTTGATATTTCGATGGAATTTGTGCTTGGATTGCCTAGATCTAAATCTGGTCGAGCTTCTATCTTTGTGGTGGTTGTTAGATTCTCTAAAATGGCTCATTTCATACTTTGTTATAAGACTGATGATGCTGTGCACATTGCTGATTTGTTCTTTAGAGACATTGTTAGGTTGCACGGAATGCCTAGGACCATCGTTTCAGATCGTGATGCTAAGTTCCTTAGTTATTTCTGGAAAACTTTGTGGTCTAATTTAGGTACTAGATTGATGTTTTCCACCACTTGTCATCCTCAAAATGAGGTTGTAAACCGGAATTTTTCAGCATTGCGTAGATCATTGGTTAAAAGGAATCTTAGACTTTGGGAAGAATGTTTGCCTCATGTTGAATTTGCTTATAATCATTTCATGCATTCTTTTACCAAGTTTTCTCCTTTTGAGGTTGTTTACGATTTCAATCTCTTATCTCCACTGGATCTTTTGCCTTTGCCTTTGTGTGAAAGAGTTAGTACAGGTGGCAAGAGGAAGGCAGACACAATTCAGAAGTTGCATGAGAAATTCCGTGACAACATCAAAGCCAAAACCGAGGTCTACACAAGAAAGGCAAACAAGAAGAAAAAGAAAGTTGTCTTTGAAGAAGGCGATCTTGTTTGGGTTCATCTAAGGAAAGAAAGATTTCCTGAAGAGAGGAAGTCAAAACTCATGCCTAGGGTTGGTGGTCCTTTTCAGATCTTTAGGAAGATCCATGACAATGCCTATCAGCTAGACTTCCAAGGTAAGTATGACATCTCTTCAAGTTTTAATGTTTCTAATTTATCTCTTTTTTGTGCAGATGATCCAGATTTGTGTACAAATCCTTTTGAAGAGGGAGGGAATGATGCGCCTCAGTACATGGATCAGTAGATGGAACCAGCACCGGATGCAAATCAGGACGATCAGATTACCTCAACTGAGGTTCGCCCATCCGACCGTACTAGACAAACCAACCATGAAGTGTACCGGATCGACCCGTGTACGTCCGGCATGGAGCTTAGGCTGGATCCACGACCTGATGACCGATCCAACCGTCCCAAAGACCGTCTTTCCCGACCATCTCGACATTCTCAGGATGATAGTCGAACAAGACTTAGCTTGGGTCATGATGATCCCGAAGATAGACATGCATTCAACCTTTTGGGCCGTCTGGTACATCCAAACGAACACGCCATCGACCTTCAGTCCGTGTTCGACCCACTCTTGGACTTTCATCACCCAAATTTCTCTAAGGCAAGGATTCTCCATCTATCTGAAGACTTAGGCCACACTTGGACCAGACTCGTTCATAAAGATCACCCAGCTGACTATCCGAGCAGTCCCGCGTTCGTCCATCTCCTTACCACCGTGCACACATTAGGATACATCAAACCTGGACAGTATGCGAAGGGTTCCTTGACCAGTCTTCATCAGATTCCGCACACTTTGACTAAACCTTCAACACTCTAGTAAAATTTCTATTTTCTATGTCTTATTTTCCCCACAAATAATTATGTCTTTCTTTGACTCATTTGGGTATAAATATGTAAACACTTCTAATGAAATAATCAGATTGTTTTACCCTTTATTTTGAGTTGAAACTCTTTGTTCTTTGAAGAACTTTTCTTTGTTTCTTGGTGGGTCATATCCAAGTTAAACATCCCTCAAAATCGGTTGACTTGTGAGTCATATCAAGCAACCACTAGAGATCCTTATTTTGGTGGACTTGTGAGTCATATCAAGCACCAACTGAAGTCGGGAATATCGGAGGCCTTCCACAACCATCGTGCGACCCTTCAATCCATCAGTTCTCTCTTCAGAGTTCATATCATTATCAATATGGACGAGTGGTCCTATTTAGAGTGTATACCGGATACTACTGGCCCACAATGGTTGAAGACGCAAACCAACAAGCCAAACACTGCGACAAATGCCAAAGATATGCTAGGTCTCCAGACTTCCTCCCAAAAACCTGAAATCCATAAGCTCCCCTTGGCCGTTCAGGAAATGGGGCATGGAGATAGTGGGGAAATTCCCAATGTCACCGTGGCAAAACGTCTTCCTCCTGGTCGTAACCAACTACTTTTCCAAATGGGTAGACGCAGAAGCATTGAGCAGGATAACAAACGTCCAAATTAGGAGATTACTATGGGTAAACATTATCTCCATATGTGGGATCACTCAGAAGATCATCACCGACAACGGACCCCACTTCACCAGCCATAATTTTAAGTAATTTTGCAGAAACTGGGGCATAAAACTCACCTTCGCCACGCCGAGTCATCCTCAATCCACCAACAAAGCGGTGGTCAAAATGCTAAAGAAGCGCTTTGACAATTCCCAAGGAAGATACGCCGAGGAACTACATGGAGTCATGTGGGCTTACAATACTACTCCTAAGACAAGCACTCAGGAAACTCCGTATTCACTTGTCTATGGCACATAGGCAATACTGCCAACTGAGATGCACGTAAGAACAACTGTATCAGAACCCCTCTCTCAAGACGAAAATGAGGAACTAATGGCTCTCAGCCTAGATCTGCTCGATAAGAAGAGAGAGGAGGCAAGGATACAAAACTGATCCTGCCAGCAAGATATCGATAAAAGCTACAACAAGAGAGTCATAACTAGGAGCTTCCAGCAAGGGGATTGGGTTCTCCGACGAGTGTTCGACAATATGAAAGATAAATCAGCATGAAAGCTTTCCACCGGATGGAACGATCATGTAAGGTAACCGAGGTACGTGGAGTAGGGCCATATAGGCTCCAAGACAGCGAGAGCAAGACCCAACCAAACTGCTGGAACGCCTTGCACCTCAAAACCTATCACTTTTAAATAAGATCTGAGGATCATGCTTTCTACTGTTTTATTATTATTTAAATATTTTGCTTTCCTACTCCTATTTATGCCAAACGTCTCCAGACTAGACATATCTAATAAAATTATAGTTTCGAGTAAAGGAGCAGCAGGAACACCAAAACACTTAAAGAGGCATACAAGGTGGATTAAGTCTAGGATGACTTCCAATTCTGGCAAACCCTTCATCCAAGTGGCACACCCACCAAAATAAGGACAATGGTATACGACTTAAACAGGAATAGGCCTGCACAAAGCTGAGTATGCTGTCAAGCATACCTGGTTTATGCATAAAGGCCATGAGCCAAAGAATATGTTGGAACCTCTAGTACAAAATGTGTGAAACCATGCATTAAATTTTCAAAATATAAACAAACCCCAGGGTTGATACATGGAGCAAAAAGTGCAAAGTCCGGGAGCACACAAAAACCATGCAAATCCGACGTGGAAAGCAGAAACTCTGGCGCTTGAATCACCACCCCAGGTAGATTCACACCAGCACCGATTGATAAGACAGGAGATTGCCTAACCCTTGTTAGGGTCGGAGTCACACCATCACAAGAGAAAAGTCTGACAGTAGGATCGATGTCATAACATCGAGAAAGCTGAATGCGTCACCGCGGTTGGGACTTGAATGTGTCACCACGGTCAACAAAGAAGTGGAAACTCCTTAGAGAGTAGGATCGATGTCGTAACGTCGACTCAGAAATTGAGGCTCTATTTCCAATCTCACACAATCTTAATTCTCACTACTTTCCCCTACGAACGATCTTGCATAGCCCCAACCTATCTGAGAGACTGACCAAATGGGCAGTCTAGTTTAGCGAGTACAACATCGAATATCGAACAAGAACCTGTGCATAATCTTAGGTGTTCTCAGACTTCTTCATCGAATTGACGACGAAGGATATGACAACCAAGGAACCAAACACGTCTTGGCTCTTGCACGTTGACGGATCCTCATTCAAACAAGGTGAATGAACGGGATTCGCCTCACGTCACCGATCAGGGAAATTCTAGAACATTCATTTCAACTAGATTTCAATGCTTCCAATAGTGAAGCTGAGTACGAAGCGCTCATCATGGGGTTACAATTAGCTCACAGCCTCAAGATACACAATATCCATACCAATTGTGATTTTCAGCTAGTCGTGAAACAACACAGCAGAGAATACGAAGAAAGGGATGAGAGGATGGATGCATATCTAAAACTCGTCCAAGATCTAGCCCAAGATTTTGATCAATTTGCCCTCATTCGAATACCCCGCTCGGAAAACGCCCAGGCCAACGCTTTTGCAGCCCTAGCATCGAGTTCAGATCCGGGTCTCAAAAGAATAATCCCCGTCGAATTCATTGAACACCCATGCATTGCACCACCAATCGTCTCCAACTTAATTTGAGCACATGCCAACGGCATCGAGGAAATCAAAATCCAACCCGAATTTTTTTTGGAACAATCCGAATACAGCTGCAATAAGCCATGGTTGGAAATGATTCAGGCTTACATCATTGATAGGACACTCCCCGCAGAAAATTGGGCGCTCCTAAAATCAAAACCCAGGCCGCGCGATACGTCTCGGTGGACAGGGAAATTTACAAATGAAAATTCTCCACGCCACTTATGACATGTGTGGAAGGAGATAAAGTGAGGAAAGTTATGGACGAGGTTCACTCGGGATCCTGTAGAAAATCAGTCTGGCGGAAGGTCGCTCGCAATCAAAATTAAATGCCATGGTTACTATTGGCCAATAATTATCAAGGAATGTGTTGGGGTCAAAATCGGTCACGACGAGATCAATGACTCAAGACCCCAGAAAATGCTTCTTTGGAGGCTTTGGCTCACGAAAGGTTTCAAAAAACGATCAAGCCACAAGGAGCAAGTCACCATACAGTGAGTCCCACCTTACAAACACGGTTTGCTATATGGAGACCCGCACCCTGCAAGCACGAGTCGCCATATGGCGACCTGCACTCGGCAAGAATAGGTCACCATATGGCGATCCGCACCTGCAAGCACGGGTCACCATATGGCGACCTGCACTCGAGAAGAATGGGTCTCCATATCACAATCCGCACCCTTCAAGCACAGGTCGCCATATGGCGACCCGCACTCGCAAAACACGGGTCACCATTTGGCGATCCGCACGCGCAAAGCCTAGGTCGCCATATGCTGACCTGCACATGTAAGGTACGGGTTGCCATATGGCGACCTGCGCACCAGGATTACGGGTCACCATATGGCGACCTGAACCCGTACAACCCGGGTTGCCATTTGGCGACGAAGACCCACATAGTCCGGGTCGCCATATGGCGACTTCAGCTCTCCAATCCTGGTTCGCCATATGGCGACCTGTGTCTCTTCTTTGTATTCCTCTTCGACTCGTGATTGAAATGCTTTTTGTTTCGTCTCAATCGGAGTTATCGTTGGAACTTTATTATAAAAACCGCAAAGACTCGTTTTTGTATAAAGTTTAAACCGATCGTATAAAACGGCAATGGTTGGCTTAATGTCAAAGTTTCCTAAGCTATATGAGGACTTTGAACCCATGCTTAAAATTGACATCGTATCAAAGACGGTCTTTCAGAGAAATCGGAAAAACGCTCAAAGTTGGAAAAATGACCCCAAAGGCTTAAAACGTGACTAAAAGGCCCGCTTACATTTTCATACGAAACCAAGCCTAGTGGTGTTATGACGGTCTATCTTTATTCACACAAACATAAATATTGAGAAATCAGAAGATAAATGCAAAGTTTCCGAAGATAACCATGAAGATCGGGAGAAAAATAAATATTCCCGAAGTGATAAACTTGACCAGGGGCAGAAAAGGAAGCGCCAAACCGCCTTGAAGAGGAGTATATAAGAGAAGGCAAGGCTGGATACAAAGATATTGATTTTTTAGCATTCATAGCAAACTTAGAGCAATAGGCATTTATTTCTGTTTTTGATATCAAGCTTTGACTCGATTAGGGATTTGCAGTCTTAGGTAACTAGAACTAGGAACTCGCCAACAGCTCTTGTGGCCAAAGCTCTGTCTTTATTGTAAGCGCTTAAACGCAGATTCGGAATAAGATTTCTTTCGCTCTCCTTTTATTTTATAGACTCTTTAGTATTTCGTTTGTTCTCATCGTTTGATTGCGTTGCGTCTGGTTTAAAGCAGATTATCCACGATCTTCTTGGAAAGTTAGGGTTTCCTAACTTCCTAAAGTTTACAAAAATTGACGGTGTAGAATTCGGTTCCCACAGTTTGGCGCTAGAAGGAGGGGAACTTACGGATTAATCTTTCTCGCAATCACAGAACGCCCAGTCAAACATGTCAGCTAACGATCTCAACAACCAACAGTCTCGCGATGACACAATTCGTGATAACGTCGACAACACTCCTGCGACCAACATTCCTGCGATTAACGCTGAGCCCAACACCGCGGCAGTCAAGGAGATGAAGAAACTGATCTCCACCTATGAAAAGGGCGGAATAGAAGGGTAAACTCATGGGATCTCTCGCTAAACAGGTCAAAATCCTAACTGCGAGAACCCAAGCTGTCCTTCCTTGCAGGACCACTAGGCTCCGAGGAAGAAGACTCGATTTCGCGATTCCTTTGGACTGGTCTGGGAACGGGCAGGAAAAACAGTTGGAACAAGATCCAGACGAAACCACTCCTGCGCCAGCACGGAAAAATCCGGGAGATCTTCCACCATTGGAAGAGGACAAAGAAGAAGGGGAAATCGAGTGTGTTAACATGGATTCCAGCAGTCAGTCCGAGCCTTCGGACCAAGATGCGAACATGCATCCACGAAGGAAAAGGAAACACAGGGCTCAAGAAGACTTGCTCGACAAACCCATGACAGAAGAGGAAGAAAACATCTTCTGGGTAGAGAAGCAGAAGCTGGCTGAAGAGCAGATTCGATAAACTTGCAGCAAACACCGACAAACTTGATGTTTATCAACTGATAAACTTCCTACGTTAACCTATAGAGCTTGTCTCAAAAGGGAAGACGAATCACTCTGCGAATTTATCAACCAATTCAAACTCGTTATGGCGAGAGTCAGCGGAATCAGCGATAAGGTAGCCGTGGACACGCTTCGAAAGACGCTCTGGTACAAATCAAAGTAGAGGAATTGGATCACCCTTGAAAAACTGTGAACCATTCAGGACGCGTTACACAAGGCCACATACTAAATCATGATCAAGGAAGAGACCAAGGTGTTGTCGCCAAAGCACAAACCAATGAAAACTTCTTCGAGAGATCCAGCTCCAGATCAGTAGTCAAAAAAGAAGAAAATTGCCCATCGCGAGGGAGAAGAAACCGAGGGGGGCATAACTATGCCATCAACTCCGGCTCTGAGCAGGGACGAGCCTCGGGTAACACGTGGACCCAAAACTCCAATTACGATGAGAGCGTCTTCCACGACTTCCATCAGACTTGCGGTCACTCCCCCGTTAACTGTAAAGTTCTCGGAACGAGATTGTCAGCAAAACTAGTTGCATGACAACTCTCCGGGGTAACAAGCGTGAAGGACCTTATCCGCGACTATATTCAAACTCCAAAAAATGACAAACCTCTCCAAACCAAAAACTCTTCGCAAGATAAACGTGGAAGGAGACAGGATAAGAAGGGCAATAACAACGACCATCACAAGATTAATATGATCATCGGATGGCGACACGGTCTCATCGATCAAGGCTTATCAGCGAAAGGCAGAGACAAGCGAGAACTGGCCAACCTTGTCTCCGCCCTCGGGTAACCAAAATAACTCCATCACCTTCGAGGAGGAAGAAGCTGGCGAAATCGATCAATCTCACTTCGACCCACTCATCATTGACCTCATAATCAAAGATCCCGAGGTCGCCAGAGTCCTCATCGATACTGGGAGCACAATCAACGTCATCTTCCGCAATACACTCAGGACGATGAACGTCAAACTGAAAGAGGTCGTACCAACGCGAAAACCACTGAACAATTTCTCTGGCGTAACCAAAATGACTCTCGGATCGATCAAACTCCCGGTCATGGCAAAAGAAGTGACGAAAATCATCGACTTTGCAGTCGTTGACTACCCTGCCATCTACAATGTAATCATGGGCACTCCATGGCTCAATGCCATGAGGGCAGTCCCTTCAACCTACCACCTAGGCATTAAGTTCCCAACTCAAAACAGAACTACCGTGATCCGGGGTAGCGAAAACAGTCGCGACTCTGTCTCTTAGCTGAACACAAGCTAAGACAGATAACGACTACTTCGATGGTAAAACCCAAACGAGCAAAGACCACTCAGCCACCGACCTAAAATGTCTCTCAAAAAGATGATCCAAACCGGTCACCCCAAGAAACAGCTCTGAATGAAGAAAGCAAGAAAACATCCGAGACCAATGCAACAACCCAACCAGAGGAGAAAATTCTGGAAAAGGACGTTGACCCAGCCACAGTCACCGCGACTAAGGTGGTCGACGTAACTACTGTCGAGTAGAAACACTCGCCGCAAAAACATTGAACTACGAGATCGCTTGATCCTCGAAAGGGGTACATAGGCAGCTTGTCCAAATGACAAGTTCAGCTATCCCCTCTCTAAAAAGGTGGGGGAGTGGGTGCGTATATGTATACTAGTATACTCCCACATTTTAAATATTTGCCTTGTACTTGATATTTTTTTTAAAAAAAATTATATAATAAGAAAATGCAAATCTTGCAAAGTCTCTTTTATCGTATGAACATCTAAAACTATTCCGAAATATCCAATTACGACCCGCACACTGCAAGAACAGCTCGCCATATGGCGACCTGCACTCTGGAAGCATAGGTCGCCATATGGCGACCCGCACCCTGCAAGCATGGGTCGCCATATGGTGACCTGCACTTGGGAAGCATGGGTCGCCATATGGAGACCCGCACCCTGCAAGCATGGGTCGCCATATGACAACCAGCACTCGGGAAGCATGGGTCGCCATATGGCGACCCGCACTCGCAAAACACAGGTTGCCATATGGAGACCCGCACGCATAGAGCACATGTCACCATATGGCTACCTGCACATGCAAGGTACAGGTCGCCATATGGAGACCCGCACGCATAGAGCACATGTCACCATATGGCTACCTGCACATGCAAGGTACAGGTCGCCATATGGTGACCTGCGCACCAGGATTACGGGTCACCATATGGCGATCTGAACCCGTAGAATCCGGGTTGCCATTTGGCACCCTAGAACCACACAGTCCGGGTCACCATATGGCGACCTAGACTCTTTGAGTATGGATCGTCATATGGTGACCTAACCCTTCAAAGACCGCGTCGCCATATGGCGCCTCAGCTCTCCAAGCCTGGGTTGCCATATGGCGACCTGGGTTGCCATATGGCGACCTCTGTGTCTCTTTTTTATTCCTCTTCGAGTCACTATCGAAATGCTTTTCATTTCGTCTCAATCAGAGTTATCGTTGGAACTTTACGATAAAAACCGCGGAGACTATTTTTTTGTATAAAGTTTAAACCGATCATATAAACGGCAATGGTTGGCTTAATGTCAAAGTTGCCTAAGCTATATGAGGACTTTGAACCCATGCTTAAAATCGACGTCGTATCAAAGATGGTCTTTCAGAGAAATCGGAAAAACACTCAAAGTTGGAAAAATGACCACAAAGGCTTAAAACGTGACTAAAATGCCCGCTTACATTTTCATACGAAACCAAGCCCAGTGGTGTTACAACAGTCTATCTTTATTCACACAAAGATAAATATTGAGAAATCAGAAGATAAATGCAAAGTTTCCGAAGATAACAATGAAGATCGAGTGAAAAAAGAATATTCCCGAAGTGATAAACTTGAACAGGGGCAGAAAAGGAAGCGCCAAACCTCCTTGAAGAGGAGTATATAAGAGAAGGTGAGGCTGGAGATAAAGATATAGATTTTTTAGTATTCATAGCAAACTTAGAGCAATATGCATTTATTTCCCTTTTTGATATCAAGCTACTACTCGATTAGGGATTTCCAGTCTTAGGTTACTAGAACTAGGAACTCGCCAACAGCTCTTATGGCCAAAGATCTTTCCTTCTTGTAAACGCTTAAACGTAGATTCGGAATAAGAATTCTTTCGCTCTCCTTTTATTTTATCGACTCTTTAGTATTTCGTTTGTTCTCATCGTTTGATTGCATTGCGTCTGCTTTAAAGCAGATTAATCGGGATCTCCTGGAAAGGTGAGGGTTTCCTGACTTCCTAAAGTTTACAGAAATCGACGGTGTGTATTTTTCATTTCCCACAGACTGCGAGAAATTCCTGGGGAAATGCGAGATGTGCCAGAGACACGCACCAACAATCCACCAACCTGCGGAAGGCCTCTCGTCTATCTCATCACCATATCCATTCATGTGATGGTCAATATATATTGTCGGCCCATTACACAACTCGAAACAAAAACGATTTCTCTAAGTCTTAACAGACTTTTTCTCGAAGTAGGTGGAAGCAGAATTTTACGCAAGCATCAAAGACGCCCAAGTCGAAAGCTTTCTATGGAGAAATATCATATGCAGACATGGAGTCTCGTACGAGATCATTACAGAAAACGGATGTCAGTTCATTTCAACCAGATTTGAGGCATTTTGCTAAAAATGGAAGATACGATTGACCAAATCGACTCCCATGTATCCGCAGGAAACAGCCAAGCTGAAACTATCAACAAAACTTTCCTAGATGGTCTCAAGAAACGTTTAAACGCCAAGAAGGGTCAGTGGGCAGAAGAACTCAAAGGAGTCCTTTGGTCCCATTGAACAACTCCAAGATGAGCAACGGGAGAAACTCCTTTCGCCCTTGTTTATGGGACAAAATGTATGATCCCGGCAGAGGTCTACTTCCCGGGAATACGGAGGACTCTACTTCCCAAACGAGAATATCTGAACAACTTGATGCTGCTTGACGATCTCGACCTCATCAACGAGCGCCGAGATCAAGCACTCATACAAATCAAGAACTACCAACAATCTGCCGCAAAATACTACAACTCAAACGTTCAAAATCACAGGTTCAACGAAGGTGATCTGGTTCTACGCAAAGTCTTCCAAAACACCACTAAACAAAATGCGGGAAAACTTGGAGCAAACTGGGAAAGGCCTTACAAAGTCATAAACTTGTCCCACCAGGAGCGTTTGAAATCACCAACATGCAGGACATCAAGATCCCGAGAACCTGGGATGCAATGCATCTCAAAAAATACTATCACTAAGCAGTTAAAACGCATCAAACTGAACTACAAGACGACTTGATCCCCCCAAAAAGGGTATGTAGGAAATTTACCACAAGGCGAGTTCAGCTGTCCCTTTCTCTAAGAAAGGGGCGAGTGGGTACGTACACATATATTTGTATACTCCCATACCCGATATTTTTAAAACAAAATCGGCAATACAAAAAACGTATTTTGACTTTAAAGGGTCTCGCTAATCTCTTTCTTCAAAAACACACTCTACATCACGCAAGTACGGATAAACAATATCGTATAACCCATAAATTGGAAGACCAGACAATCATACGCACTAAAATCTACTCCCATAGAGATAGCTCTCATACATCTGACACAAGGATAAAAGCACGCTATAAAAGAAATCTGAAATTTTGGTCTGCGCTTCCAGACATCTTCAATATTATCTTTGGAGAGATGCTCGGTTACCGGTCGGTGCAAGTCATATTAATCGAGAATCTATCACATATCTCAATACTGAGACAGAACAAGGTCAAAACCACAAACGGATAACATAAGTTGAAAGGCAGGCCGAAAGGGTCTAAAATACGGTGAAAGCCTACTTACAATTTGGACGAGAATGAGCCCAAAACTATTGTGACGGTCTATCTAATATTCACAGAAGAAGATAAATGTCAAGTTTCAAAAGATAATTATGAAGATCAAGCAATTTGAAAATTTTTGCAAAGAGATAAACTTGAGCCCGAGGGCAGAAAAGGAAAGGAGAACCGACCTTTAAGGCATATATAAAGGGAGCTAAAGTAAGAAGCGCCAGAGGCCAAAAATTTATACCTAGGATATTTTTGATAGCTTTAGGAGAACTTAGAACTTAGGTGGTTAGACTAGCGAGTTATGTACTTAGAACATTTTCCGCTTTATTCTGCGATCCTCCATTGTTTACGATTTCTTGTTCAGCCTGTTTTCGGTGAAACTCTGTGTCTCAATTCATCTTATTCAATAAAACGCATGTGTGCAATTTTTCATTGATATTTTGTTATCTTTTTCTTTTTCGTATTCGTGTTTGTACGCAGATAATCTGAATCCTCAAGGAAAGTCGGGAATCTAGGCTTTCCACCATTAACTAAAATCAAAAATGTGATTTTTGGTTCCCACAGCTGCTCCCTAGGGAAAGCAACAACGAAAATCGAAGGGTCTTAAGGGCGAATGGCCTTATGAAAACCTAACTCTACAGATCATCATGGTGGAGAAACCCCCTTGAATGTTTAATCTACGAATCCAAAATGCATCTCTTAGAAGAAAGGCTTGTGTTCACAACAAAAAAGGGTCCCAATGGCCTGCCGATGTCGTAGTACCTCCGAAGGTCCAGTACAACAGAGGAAAACACCTACATGGGGTGAAACGTTAAGTAAAAAAAAAAAAAGACAAGGATTAGGGAGATGAGTGTCAAGCCGGAGGAGAAGCCTCGGGATTATCATTAGGAGTAGGTGTCGAAGCCTCCTTAGCAGTTTCCACTCCAAGGATCGATGGCTTGTCCTCGAAGAAAGGAATCATAATCCCCTGAAGCCGAGCCTCCGACGTCTTCACCATCATGTATTGCTCCAAATCAACTATCGGCTTCCAGCTGTTAGTTTGCTGATTAAGCCACTCCCTCATCATCTCCCAGCGTGCCACCACCTTAGCACCGCTCACTGCCATAACCTTCTCATCAGTAAAGGTCCCGGCCCTGGACCTCAAGTCACAGTAATCCTCCCTCAAATCCTCCATTGTTTCCTTAGGCTTGACACTCTATGAGGCCGGCAAGATCCCGGCCTCTTCCTGATTATTCACCTTGAGTTTGAGGGCCCTGATCTCTTTCTCCCTGGCGAGATTATTTTCCTTCTCTTCTCGCAGCTGAGAAGCTAGTATATCTACCTCTTCCTTTCTCAAAACTTGTTCTTTCGCCTGCTCCCGAGAAGGAACAACTGAGACATCACCTGCAAAAGCGCAAAAAAGATTTGTTATGAGGTAACTTCACCAACAAATGGCTAAGACTAAAAGCGGAGACTTACCTGTAGCAAATCGTCCTTGAGAGATTGGATGACATCAGATGGGTCATTGTCGGGTGAAGCCACGAGAACCAGGGGAACACTTTGGTGTTGAGGTTCGCAAGAACTTTAGTTTGGTCGTCTGGGTCCTGAGGAGAACTTCTGGGAGTCAATCCTATAAAGTCGTTGAATTTTTCTTTGATGACAAAGGTATTGGACAGTCGCAGCCTTACGCTTACTACCCACAGTGCTCCTCACAAACTATATGTCATCATCGTCTCCATCTGGAGAAGCTTGCTTCGAGGCCACCTTTTTTGCTGAGAATGCCTCCAGAGCCCGTTGGTATGCTGCCATTGCTTCTTCTCCAGTTGATCCAGACATGTTACCTGGAAACTACTCGAAGTCAGTTACATAGACAACCTAACACAAGGAAATAGAGAAGACGTGTGAAGGTTACCCCAAATACTGCAGCGTTCCAATGCTTCCTTGCTCACGAGAAATGGATCTGACGTCTCTCTATGGGACGCTTCAAAACCTTCTCAATTGTCTTCTTTCCTGCCGGCGAAGATGGATGAGATACCTCTGCACAAAAAATGAACAAGCATCAGAATCATATCCCAAAGGGCAGAAGAAACAATAATAAAGATTCCTATCACCTACCATCAAAATGCCAAAAAGTAGAAAAACCAGGGATAGTCACGAAAGCAAAATTTTCAACCCAATGATTATCAAAACCGGATAGCGTTTTCTTTCTTTCTTTAGAATCTCCTCTGTGTGCGGAGCTGGAGGGTTTTCTTATAATTTCCGTAAGACCTTTGTTTTCCCTTTTAGGGTCATCTAATAGATGGATCAGGAGTTTTCCTGGTCACCTTTGATTTCTTGTATTCCCTAAAGGTTGGAAATTTTACCATTTGATGGAGGGTCGAAGGGACGGCTCCCATATCATGAATCTAGGGGCGTCCGAGTATCATTTAATAGGAGGACTTGCAATTGACTACCAGGAACTTAGTATACATATTGATTCCTTCTGCGTATACATGAAGCATGAATTCTTCACTGGTTTGTTTGACCTCTCCGCTGAATCGTATGAGCGGGTGGCCTTTTGAGTCAGAGCATCTTCCTCCACCCAGATCATTGTAGGCAGTTAGGAAGATGATATTGGTGGAACTCCTGTTATCTACCAGTATCTTCTTTATCAGGAAGTTTGCTATAGTGAGCAATATAACTAGAGCATCGTGATGAGGAGCCAAGACTTTCTCCTGCTCTTTGGCCATGAAACTGATTTCATTTGTTCCCAAGAGCAGGCACTTAGGTCTTCCAGATTCTTTACCGTTCTTGGTGTTTCTGGTGCTCTTCTTTGCGGCCGCATGCGTTACGCCGCTTACCTCCAAGCCGCTAGATATTATGTTGATTACCCTATCATGTCGAGGTGGTGAGGCAGGAGAAGTTCATGCAGGTTAGTTATCTGTCTCCTTGTTGAGGAAATTTTTGGCCCTGTCGGTGAGGAATTCCCTGAGGTGTCATTTCTTTAACAGCTCGTTGACCTCCATCTTCAGTGTGACACAATCTTCAGTCTTGTAATTGTGTTCATTACAGAATTCGTACCACCGGTTTGGATTCTCGAAGAAATTTGTGCTTTCATTTTATGAGTCAACTTGACCTGAGGGCTCATATGCCTCAGAATATTGACCAATTATGGCTTTGATATGGTTAGGTGTGAGTGATATAACCTATTTATTACCATTTTTAGGCCATGTTAGAGGCTCCATTTAGGGTTTATTATGTGTGTCTAGACTATGATTTAGAGTGTTTACATGTCCATGTACTCATTGGAAGCTTGGAGCAATTAGGATACTCAGACAGAAACTCAATGTTGGATCCAGTTTATGCGTAAAGCATCGATTGACGTCACACCTTGTGCATCGATCAACGGACAAGTCGACTGTAAGATTAATGAAGACTTGAGAAATTACAAGCTTTACCCAAAGTCTCATCATTTGCAAGACAGGTCCCTGGCCGAAATTTAGACTATTTATTAGGGTTTTCTATCTTAGTATTAACCTAGAAGAGAGAGAGGCAAGCAGCCTAAGTCGTTAGAGAGGCTGAAGCAGAGTTGGAACACCTTGTTACGTTTAGTGGAGAGAGTGATATGACCATCATTACAGAGAAGATCTTGAACTCCTTAACTTATTATCCTGTTTATTCTATGCAATTTATTCAGACTTTAATCATGTTCTTTATGGTTATATCTGAGTAATTCATTGTTAGATTTACGGTTCTTCAATGGTAGTAATGTCTTGTTGATTTTATAGAATTGTTAGGGTAATCTTCTTGGTTCTTTATTTAAGTTGTTCTTAATGCTAGGTCGAATCTGATCACCGCAATCTTAGAAATTAGTGTTCCATAGTGCAAGCGAGAGCATGGTTATGCCCCCTGAACCTATCTTAAACAATCTAAATAAATGGTAACAAATGAGAGTTGAATTGGAAGTTTAGAGAACCTATCAAACCACGGAACCAGTATTGTTTAGAATGAGCATCGATTGACGCCACCTTGTGGGCATCGATCGACACTCAGTTGAGATGCGCGAGAGCGATCTCCTGAACACTAAGGTTTGAGTTCGAGAACGATGCTTAATTAAAACCCTAGCAATCTATTAATTTGCATTGTCAAATACTACCTGAGAAATTCCCAAAGTCTAAATCCCTTAATATAATCTTCACAAACTAAACCAATCTTGAAATCATCTTTATTATTATTATTACAATTGGTCTAGCTTTAATTCGAAAACAATAAATCTACTGTGCAATCCTAGAGACTTTGTGGATTCGATCCCTAAGTACTACACTGAACCTCTTATTTGAGAGAGTAAAGTGGGAAATATGGTTAATTTGAGAAGTGATATAGATACCGACAACATTAATATTGGCGCCGTTGCCGGGGACTCTTTCTTATTGCCATTAGATTTCATTTAGAATATCGTCTAGATTTTTTTTTTACTTTACTGTATGCTAAATTATTCTTTCCCTTATCCTGTGACACGGGTACTTAAAGGAGAGAATATGGATTCAGGACAACACGGATCGATCGACAGAACTCATCCGGGATCGATCGACGTGAGTCCACTACTGTCGGGCGACACCGTTCCATTACCATCGATTGATACCGATCAGCCGGAAGCAGGTAAGTACGCCTTTACTGATGCTGATAATAAGAAAGTAGTCTTGATAAAACCAATGAACAATAAAAGCAACGAAGCAATCCAACTTATTAACTATCAGGGGATGCAATCCCTGATCAAATCGCTAAATCTCCAAAGAATGAGATAAAGCATGAAGTGCCAATGCTCGAATACCTAAATCCCAGCAGGACCTATTCCAATAGGTCTGCAATTCGATTATCAGACAACCATACAGGAAGCTTTGAGCTCGATATCGACTTCCTAGTTATGGCCCGCAAAAATCAGTTCAGTGGTCTTCTTACTGAACACCCGAACGATCACATCGAGATGCTAGAAGACATGATGAACAACGATTTTGATCGTTGCAAACTCTTCCCCTTTTCCCTTGAAGGTGATGTCAGGAGGTGGTTGAACCAGCTACCACCAGGGTCCCTGACTTGTTGGGAAGATATTAGAAGAGCTTTCATCAATCACTTCTTTGACGAGGAGAGATATTAGGAAGCAAGTAGAGAAATATCCACATTCGTTAAGGGAAGCCACAAATCCTTTAAAAACGATTGGACTAGATTCAAAAGCTACCAGCTTTCGTGTCCTCATCATGGATTCTTATACCCCAACTCATAAACACTTTCTATAGAGAACTAAACCTAGACTACCAAAACATCCTTGATACGTCCTGCTAGGGGAACTTCGGCACTAGAAGCCCTACAAGCGCTAAAAGGCTGATAGAGAATATGGCTTTAGTTGGAGCTTACAAAATGAGAGACGCCGAGAGGAATGAACCACGAAAGCTCACGGAGGAGAAGCACTTAATCCGAGTTAGAAAGACTCTGGCATCAGTTGCGACCCTCCTAGACGATGTTGTTTCTCACAAATTCGAAAAGCAAGTTGAATCCTCAGATCTGATGAGTCTGAACAACCAATGATTTAGGGTGAACACTGAAAACTTCACAAGCAACTGCAATACCACTGAGGATAGATACGGAAGAAGTCCAAAGTCAAAGATGAATCAAGTCTTTACATGAAACCGTAGAATAGCCGCTGACCTCAACGAGAAGTTAGATCTGATATACGAGGAGATGATGGAAAAATTTGAAACTCTAAGTGAACACATTAAGAGGATCGACAGCCAAGTCGTGAGTAACGCTATGTCCATCAAGAGAGAGGACGGATTCTTACCTGGTAAAACTGACGCTAACCCCAAGAGCCATTGCAACGTCGTGGCCTTACGAAGTAGTAAATGACTCACACTTGGCGTTAGAGAAAGCATCAATATCGATGAATTCACGAGAATGACAGAGGAAAAAGAAAAATTGCATCCCATCCCGTTCGACACTGGCGAGAAAATTCCTAAGATTTCACCCAAAATTGAAGAACTGGACCAAACTGATGACCTTGAGGACTTGTTTGATAACCAAAAGGAAAAGAACACGGAAGTAGGAGACATTGATCAACACTCGTTACCAAGAATTGATCGACACTCTGAACCTACCATCAATCAACGCCCAGAAACAAGACGTGATTGACTTTCGGACCCATAACCGACCGAACCGGTTAGAACAAGGGTTTACCAAGAAACTGCCCCATTTCCTCCAAAGAACGCTAAGCAGAAAAAGAAGCAGCAAGAAAAAGCAATATGCAAGAAAGTGTTTGACAAAGTAAGCATTGAGATGCCACTAAGCAATGTCATTCACATCTCGCCTGCTATTAAACATGACGTGAAAGATGCAGCAACGCGAGGATTCCATGAATTGGAACATTGTGTGATGATGGTATCCGAAGAAGTAAGCGAAATCATTCAAGGAAACACTCTGGTTAAACTCCCTGGTCCTGGTAGCTTTGTTCTGGACTGCACTATCAGATATGAGAGATTTCAAAGATCCCTCCGTGATTTACGCTCTAGTGTAAACCTGATGCCTTATTCAGTTGCAGTCACCCTCGGTCTAACACAGTTTCAACCTACCAGAGTCACTTTTCGTTCTAGCTGATAGATCCACTAGAATTCTTGAAGGCGCACATGAAGATGTGCCAGTACGCATTCATAACTGCGATATACCTGCATATTTCATAGTCCTTAAATACGAGCGAGAACCCAAAAATTCAATTATTTTGGGGAGACTTTTCCTGGCCACGGCCGGAGCGATCATTAATGTCAGAAGAGGGCGCATATACCTCAAAATTGGGAAGATACCGATGATCTTTGACATGGAAAAAATAATCAAACAACCTTTGATCGACGGTCAACCCTACCATATCAATTATCTCTCTGACCTAGCAGAAGAATCATTCATGGTTACGTGCTCAAGTGATCCTCTTGAGTGAGCAATCACATCTCCTGAAGATGACATCTTTGCGATGGATGTTCGGAATGAAGAATATACGATATTGATGAATGCCACTTGACAGGAGGATTTTTATGTATTTCAATGCAAACTCTATCAAATTAACCCTACAAACTACTCTTGCCAAGAGAGGTCAAATTGTAGTATTTAGGGATCAAATCCACAGGAAGCGTGGGCACACAATAAACTTAATACAGTCCGATTAAGCTAGGCAAATAGATTAATAAGCAGTAAATAAACTATAGGAGATAATTGATTGATTAGTAAGTAAACAATAATAATAAATAGCTAGATCTAGGGTTAGAGGCAAGTGGATTATAAAGGATGGAAGCTAAGGGTATTAATCATAGAACTAGTCTAATGTCTCAGCTCTCGCTTGTTGACACGGAATGACCGTCGATCGATGGCAATGATCCTGCGTCGATCGATGGTCTCTCCATTTCACTAAATTAACTGAATCAACTCTCCTTTGTTTCTAGCAACCTAGCTCAATAGGATTAATTCTGGTAATAGACTATGCTCTCGCTTGCGCCTAACTATCCTATGATCATGGTTCTAGTTAGCTACTCTAGAACACAAGCAATAAACACAATTCTATTGATAAATCTAATAATCACCCTAGAAATTCTATTGTTTGGAAAATCCATCAATATCATTACCCTAAACCTAATAAGAGATCTACTTAGACATGATCTTTATCACATAAATCATAGATGAATCGAATAAATATAATATAAAGAACCAAATGAGTTTCAAGAGGACTCTGAAGGAGTCCCTCCCTTCTCTCCTAACCCTAGAACAATAGATAAAAGAAAGCTTAGTAAATTATTTCATAACCGTCAACAAAGGTTTAGAAAACATATAAATAGGGTTTTAAGTCGTCCAAGGACATTCTGGTAATTTATGATGACTTCTTGGCTTAAGTCGGCAATAAAACATATTGGGCCTGTCTTCTGGGATCACCGTCGATCGACACCAGTGCTGTGTCGACGATCGACACTCATTCATCTTCTCGACAGCTTCCTCTCGCAAGGCAGACAGACCACTCTCTAGTGAATCAAGCATAACTTTAGATCTAACCGTTAGATGGATCTCAAACCGGTGGGATTGGAAAGCTAACTAAAATCTCTATCATATATAGAAAGATCAGCATCTCTAAAATCTCCAGAATCACCAAAGTCCTCCAGAACGTACCTGAACCTGAAAATACTCTAAAACATACTCCAAACACATATAATTGACTCTAAATAGGGCTGATATCATTGCACAATAGTGGTAAATATCAGGCCCCATCAACTCCGTCAGACTTAACCTTTTGCTTATCCTCAAGCAAACAAATATGTGAAAAAGGTTTTGAAAAGTGGGGACTTACATAATATCTAAGTATAACTATCACCCTAATTTGTTGCAACCACATCCTATCAAGTCAATCACAGAGAAATTTTATATACTCTATCCTAGTATAGTAACCAAATCCATTCTACCAACAACTTAGCAAATACTAGCTTAACTCGCCCCTCTACTGATTTCATTTCTTTGCATAAAATAAAAGTGCATGCTTTACCTTGGGAGTATCGATCAAAGGACATATGGATTGTTACCTCTGCAAGTATCTGAACAACTAGGCTTAAAGTCTTCTCTGATCTCTTTCTTTCCTCTTTTCTCTCTTCTCTGAATCTTTTTAAAAAAAATTTCTTCTTTTATTATTTTTTTCTTTTTCTTTTTCTTTTTCCTTTTCTATTCTTTTTGGACAAAGTTTGTAGGCGAATAATGGGTCATTGGTCATTTACCTATCCCTCGCTTCCAACAATGTGTGATCATTTCTCTGAATTAGAATAATTGGGTCATTGGTAATGTACCTACCCCTCTGCATCTCGGGAAATCATCTCAATCTTTTAAGATTTTAAGTAGATGCTGAAGAGAGAGAGAGAAGGGAACCAAATGTGCAATGACTTGTACATACATACTTGCAGAAAGAATCCGATACAATGTATACCAAGACCCAAAGCAAGCTGATAATGTCATGATTGGTGTTGGAAATCAGCTTCGGTTCCTTCAAACTTTCTAAGCAAGTGTGATATAGTGGCAAAGTGATCCACTTTAGTTTCTCTAGTAATCTTTGCAAACAACCTTTAACAATGGTGCTAAAGTGTGGTTAGTCAATAATAAATCTTGATCATAGTCCCCTTCTTGACTCAATAAAACTTTTTGAAAAACTTATATATATATAGCAAATAAAACTCAAAACAAATCAAATAGCGTTAGCGAACCTCCCCTAGACTTAAATCATACTGTCCCCAGTGTAATCCGTCCGGGATTGGTTAGGAAAAATTAAATCATAAGTAAATAGTTAAGTAGGAAACTCAATACCTCTCTCTGTAAGAAAGTGTCGATCGATGGTAGGCAGGTAGGGTCGATCGATGTTCACGATCCATTGTCGATCGCTGTTGCCTCTATGGTGTTGATCGATGTTGTACCTGTAAGTTTCTGCTTCTTCTTTTTTTTTAAATAAGTATAAGACTCAAAAATAGAAAACAATATCAATAAACCTCCCTCAGACTTAAACAACACTATCACCAGTGTTATACAGTCTGAGATTGGTGAAGAAAATAAACCATAAGGAAAATATTTAAGCAAGAAAAATGGTATACCTGCTCGCTGGATGAGACCGTCGATCGACACAGTTAAGTGGCGATCAATCGATATTGGGGTTGCTCTATCGATCTATGTTGGCCAGCCATTGATTGATGCTTGTGGAAACGCATGTTCCTTGATCTAAAATAAATAAAACACAAATAGTCAGTAATAAATAAAAACAATTTTTTTGATGATTAGTATCGTGCTACAGTATCGTGCTACAGTAGCATTGGTACAGTGTCACAGCTAAATTAACACATCTACAATGTCGATCGCCAGTTCTGCTACAGTGTCGATCGCCGGTTCTGCTACAGTGTCGATCGCCGGTTCTGCTACAATGTCGATCGATGTCTATGCTACAGTGTCGATTGACGCTACAGTGTCTCTTCTACAGTGTCAACATTTTTCATTTTTTTTTCTTTACCTGAAATCAATAAAAACGAAAAATCAGTAATAAATGAAAATAAAACAAAATTTAAAGCAAACCTAACAGTGGGTTGCCTCCCACTCAGCGCTTATTTTTAGTCATTAGCTTGACTTTTGGAGATTTGATTCAGTTCTGATGAGAATGAGAACTTGCTTCCAAAACAATTCTCAATGTCCAATGTCTTCAGCTTCATCACCCTTTTTGTGAAAGCCTCCATAGACTCTTCTCCTTTGTCTATCATCTCAGCAATAAGGAGTGCTCGTAGCTTTGCAAATGGCTGCGAGAAGCATCTGCTGTGCACTTTGTACTTCCTGACACCATCTGAGAAGTGGGGAATCAATGATAATTGAGGACCATCCTTGGTTCTTTTCCTCTTCTTCCAATTCATCTTCTTCTTTCCCCCAGACGTTTGATCTTGTGGTGCCTCCATCAAAAAGATTTCGAAACACTTCAGAATTTTGATGTTCTAATCTGTGATGAGTGTTGATCGACTCTCTAGTGTTTCTGTCGATCGATGGTATCTGGTCGGTGTCGATCGATGATTCTTCTGCTGGCCCTTCATTGACTTCACTTCTACATCTCGACCCTCTTTGAGAAGCTACTGCAAACATATTATCATCAAATACCCCATTATAGGAACCTAGATGTGTACCTGTATCCGGAGGGATAGGAAATTCAACTTCCAATATAGCACAAGGAACCACAAACTTCATAAGGTCATGTATCAACTTCACTCTTTTGTGAATCCCAACAGCTTCTTTTACACAGATAGGTGGTCGCAGATGTTTTGGAACAGCAAGGTGTAAACCCTTGGACTCATGCATTCTCTCCTCAAGCGTTTCTGGTTCAATCATGTAACTTGACTCTTCGTCCAATGATGGGTATCGATCGATATCAGGTGGTGTTTTTCCATCGATATCAGGTGGTATTGGTTGAACGATGCTCTCCTTTGGGTGTCGATCGATGCTCCGCTTAAATGTCGAGTCTGCAATGTCGTGAGGAGAACTCGAACTATCAGGGATTTCAAGAGATGTCGACCGACAAAAGGGGTTCGTGTTGATCGATGTTGAAGTCTTAGTGTCGATCGATGTTGAGGTTTTAGTGTTGATCGATGTTGAGGTCTTAATGTTGATCGATGTTGAGGTCTTAGTGTCGACCGATGTTAGAATCAGATCACTAGTATCAGCTTCTTCTTCTCTGCTCGTCTCTCCATATCCATCTTCTTCTTCTTCCTCTACCATATATCTCCGCATATATTCCATCTCGATCTTCATATTTGCTTCAGTATCATAAAGAAACTTGGTGAGGAAGGCGTTCGTGTGAGAGATCCTGGTGGCAACCTCTTGAACCAACTTGCTGCTTCTCCAGCAAGAGAGTATGGGAATAGTTTGCCGAAGTAGTAATCTTCAGAGACTCTATTGCACTTAATGGTCGATGCTAAATCATCGAATGATTTGAGGTGGTCAGTAGGACATTCATGAAGAAGACCATGAAAAGGATGCTGACCCACAAGAGAGATGTATGAAGGATGCAGCCCAATGACATTCCTCTGAAGTTCAGAACAACGCATAGCAGACTTCTTAGCGTAGAAATCTTCAGGTCTGTTGTAATCTCTAAGTGCCTTTTTCGTTCAATCCCAGCATTCACAGTAACAACAGTAGCATCAGGGATTGCAGTACCCTGTGCATGAATCAATTGCCCTGCTCTGTTGCGCACACAACCTTTTTTGTCTCGTAAAATACCATTCTTGTCAAAACTCAGTATTAGTACTTCAACCTTCTTTGTCTTCTCGCGAGTAGTGTCGATCGACGAAGAGTGGTTGGTGTCGATCGATATATAGGTGTTTATGTCGATCGCCATCGAGTGGTTGGTGTCGATTGATGTCATGGTGTTCGTATCGGTCGACGGTGAAGTATTGGTGTCGATCGATGCTCGCTTCTCTTTGCTCGAGATCACTGCTTGGAGGGTGTCGACTGCCCTCATAGACTTATGGATCGTGCGCAAATCAGAAGATTCCTTTTTTAAAGAACCCAAAAATCCTCTCTTCATTGCTTCCTGGTACTAATATGTATGTACATGAAACACAAGAACAAAAAATTTATGTAAGTAAACTAATATAGAAAAATACCTAGACTAAATCAATCAAATTGAGTCTAATGGCGAATCCTTGCTCCCCGGAAACGGCGCCAAATTTGGCAGGAGGTTTTTTATGTATTTTAATGCAAACTCTATCAAATTAACCCTACGAACTACTCTTGCCAAGACAGGCTAAATTGTAGTATTTAGGGATCGAATCCACAGGGAGCGTGGACACACAATAAACTCAATACTGTCGCGATTAAGCTAGGCAAATAGATTAATAAGCAGTAAATAAACTATAGGAGATAATTGATTGATTGGTAAGTAAACAATAATAATAAATAGCTAGATCTAGGGTTTAAGGACAAGTGGATTATAGAGGATAGAAGCTAAGGGTATTAATCATACAACTAGTTTGATGTCTCAGCTCTCGCTTGTTGACACAGAATGACCGTCGATGTTGACACAGAATGACCGTCGATCAATGGCAATGATCCTGCGTTGACCGATGGTCTCTCGAGTTCACTAAATTAACTAAATCAACTCTCGTTTGTTTCTAGCAACCTAGCTCAACAAGATTAATTCTGGTAGTAGACCATGCTCTCGCTTGCGTCTAACTATCCTATGATTATGGTTCTAGTTAGCTACACTAGAACACAAGCAATAAACACAATTCTATTGATATATCTAATAATCACCCTAGCAATTCTATTGTTTGGCTAATCCATCAATACAATTAATAAACCCTAAACCTAACAAGAGATCTACTCATACATGATCTTTGTTATATAAATCATAGATCAATAGAATAAATATAATATAAAGAACCAAATGAGTTCCAAGAGGACTCTGAAGGATTCCCTCACTTCTCTCCTAACCCTAGAACAATAGATAAAAGAAAGCTTGGTAAATTATTGCATAGCCATCAACAATGGTTTAGAAAACATCAAAATTTAGTTTTAAGTTGTCCAAGGGCATTCTGGTAATTTGTGATGGCTTCCGGGCTTAAGTCGGCCATAAAACATGTCAGGCCTGTCTTCTGAGATCACCGTTGATCGACACCAGTGTTGTGTTGTCGATCGACACCAGTGATGTGTCGTCGATTGACACCAGTGTGTGTCGCCGATCAACACCAGTGTGTGTCGCCGATCAACACTCATTCATCTTCTCGACAACTTCCTCTCGCTAGGCAGACAGACCACTCTCTAGTAAATCAAGCATAACTTTAGATCTAACCGTTAGATGGATGTCAAACCGGTGGCATTGGAAAGCTGACTAAACGTTATATCTTATGTAAAAAGATAAGCTCAACCGCACTGTGGGAAAGTCTCCATCCATATCTAAATATCTGACACATCTATGCAGTTCTGCATCTCTAAAAGCTCCAGAATCACCAAAATTCTTCAGAATGTACCTGAACCTGAAAATACTCTAAAACATACACCAAACACATATAATAGACTCTAAATAGGGCTGATATCAGGGCACAATAATGGTAAATATCAGGTTCTATCACCACTGAAGAAATCTTCAATGTCAACACTGGAGAACTTGACCTACCTGCCACCATTGATTGACACACCAATAGTACCGTTGATCGACAGCATGGCGTAACCGACAACTGGAGCAAAGAGAGAGCACCTAAAATCAAGCTTAAACCACTTCCTGCCTGTCTTAAACACGCTTTTCTTTACGAAAGTTCTTATCCTATCATCAATAATGCCAACCTGAGCAGCAGAGAGCAAGCCTTATTTCTGAATAAACTGTGGAAGCACCGCAAGGCTCTCGGATACTCATTAGATGACATCCCGGGGATCACTCCCGATTTATGAATGCATAGGATACACATTGATGATGAATCCAAATCATCCGTTGATCATCATAGGAGATTGAATCCCAAGCTGAAGTAGTCAAAAAGGTAATCTCGAAACTTCTAGAAGCCTGAGTTATTTACCCGATCTCAAACAACAACTGGGTTAGTCCAGTTCACCTTGTCCCAAAGAAAGGCGGAATTACGGTGGTAAAGAATGACAAAGATAAATTGATCCCCATGAGAACTGTCACCGGACATAGGATGTGTATCGATTACAGGAAACTGAATGCTGCCACACGAAAAGATCATTTCCCTTTACCCTTTATCGATCACATGCTATAAAGGCTTGCAAGCCACGAATACTACTGTTTTCTCGATGGGTACTCAGGATTCTTCCAGATTCCCATACATCCAGACGATCAAGAAAAAACTACCTTCACTTGTCCCTATGGAATGTTCGCGTATTGCAGAATGCCGTTTGGACACTATAACGCTCCTGCGACATTCCATAGATGCATGATGTCGATATTCACGGATATGATTGAAGACTTCATGGAGGTTTTCATGGACGACTTTTCTCAGTATACAGTCCGAATTTCAAAACATGTCTCGATAACCTATGTAAGGTATTTCCTAGATGCGAAGAGAAAAATCTTGTTTTGGACTGGGAAAAATGCCACTTTATGGTAAACAGCGGAATTGTCTTGGGACACAAGGTCTCAGCAGCCGGAATCAAGGTGGACAAGGCAAAGATTGAAGTAATGACTGGACTGCCGCCACCCGCTAATGTCACGGACGTTAGGAGATTTTTAGGACACACTGGATTTTATAAAAGATCGTAAAAGATTTTAGCAAAATTGCTCGACCCCTCACTGCACTCCTGTGCAAAGAAGTGAAATTCGACTTTACACCTGAATGTCTCGAAGCCTTTAAAGAAATCAAATCGGCACACGTATCTGCTCCTATTGTCCAAGCACCGGACTGGGATCTACCATTCAAAATTATGTGCGACGCAAGCGAGTTCGCTGTAGGCGCAGTGCTTGGGCAGAAGAAGGACAAAAAGTAGCATATATACTACGCCAGTAGAACTCTGGACGATGCGCAACGCAATTATGCAACAACGGAAAAGGAATTACTAGTCGTGGTATTCGCTTTCAAAAAATTCGGATCCTATCAAGTCGGTTTGAAAGTAGTTGTTCACACCGACCACGCGGCATTGAAATACTTAATGAACAAAAAGGACGCCAAGTCGAGACTTTTACGATGGATTCTGCTTCTCCAAGAATTTGTTATAGAAGTAGACGACGATGTTCCTATAAATGATTTCTTGCCCACATAAAATGTCTACTTAGCAGAATCAACTTTCGTTGGCAAAGTCAGTTCGGCACACAAAGAGGAATCGACCGATAACACGCTAACCTCATCGAACGACTATAACCGGAAAGCATTGATCGATAATGCATTCAAGATGGACGATAACATAACCATTCCAATAGATATCAACGTCAGTTGTAATCCTTCTTTCTCAGTTAACGACTCTTCCGAAGGTAGAAGTTTAAGTCGGGGGAGGGGGGGGGTGCACTGAACACCACTGATAGACCTTGGTATGCAGATATAGTAAACTATCTTGCGACCAAAGTAGAACCCGAACCCTTCACAAGATATCATAAAAAGAAAAATTTGAGAGAAATCCGGAGATATCACTGGGATGAACCCTATTTTTATAAACATTCCTCTAACGGAATATAGAGACGATGCGTTGCAGAAAGCAAAAGACATGAAATTTTGTATCATTGTCATGGGTCCGATTACGCCGGACACTCTGCTAGTTTTAAGACAGTGTCAAAAAATCTACAAGCAGTCTTTTGGTGGCCAACTATGTTTTGAGATGCTCAAGCCTACGTAGCAAAATGCGATCCTTGCCAAAGAAGAGGAATAATCACCAAGAGTAACAAAATGGAACAAAATTTCATTCACGAAGTTGAAGTGTTTGATTGCTAGGGCATCAATTTCATGGTCCCTTTCCCTTCTTCGCACGGAAATAAATATATATTAGTTATCGTAGACTACATATCCAAATGGGTCGAAGCAATAGCAACCCCGAGAAATGACGCTTACGTAGTCGTTAAACTTTTTAAGAGCATAAACTTTCCTAGATTTGGAGTTCCTAAAGTACTTATAAGCGACATAGGTACCCACTTTATAAACAGAGTGTTCGAAAAATTTCTCAAGAAACATGGAGTTCACCATCGAGTGACCACACCCTACCATCCTCAGACCAGCGGATAAGTAGAAGTATCCCAGAGTCAAATCAAAGAGATCTTAGAAAAGACGGTAGGATCATCCCGAAAAGATTGGTCTCTAAAACTTGATGACGCGCTCTGGGCATACCAAACAGCGTATAAACCACCATTAGGGACTACCCCATTCAACCTGCTCTATGGAAAATCATGCCATCTACCAATAGAATTAACACATAAAGCAGAATGGGCCATCAAAAAGACAAACTTCGATGCTAAACCCACAGCAGAAAAGAGGTTGATCCAGCTTAATGAGCTAGACGAAATTAGTCACCACGCCTACGAAAACTCGAAGTTATACAAGGAAATAACGAAAGCCTATCACGACAAGAAAATTATTTTTAGGCATTTCGAACCGAATGACCAAGTACTCCTGTATAACTCACGGTTTACTTTGTTTCCCAAAAAACTACGTTCTCGTAGGTCCAGACCCTTCACCATAAAAGAAGTTATGCCTTACGGGACAATTTTCCTATTTAATCCTAAAGGAGAGGATTTCATGGTGAATGGGCACAGTGTGAAACATTACTGGGCCAAAGCTGAAATTCCGTATACTCAGACCATGCGTCTTGAGATGCCCGACCCTGATTGATAAGCCCATGTCTCGTCAAGCTAACGACACTAAACAAGCGTTGAGTGAGAGGCAACCCACTAATTTAATATTTATAGCTAAAATATATATATATATATATATATATAATAATAATAATAAATAATAACATATATCTAATAATAATAAAATAATTAATAACAAATATATGATTAATTTTATTAATTATGCGTTTACAAATCTCTTAAGTGAAAATTGGGATCACAAAACTGACCATCAATCAACGCCCCTATGGGACCGTCGATCGATGGAGAGAGTCAAGTAGGTTAACTCGACACGACCCGATTCATAAAAACACTTTTCTCCAAACCGCCAAAAACTCCTACGAGTAAACACTCAATTTCTCTCTAAATTTTTGGCCGATTTTGCTCGTTCTTGAGTCTAAATCACTCGATTTTCAACCCTCATACTTATTTAACTCACTAAACCACTCGATCATCAAGGTATGTTCTCTAAATCTCTTAGTTTAGGAACTATTTAGGGTTTGAATAAAAATCAAATCTTTTGGTGTTTAACTCGGATTTTAGGACGATCTAAGGCAATGGATAGCAAGATTTGGAACTATCGACTTTATTTACATATGATTTGCATGATTTGAGTTTGTTCTTTTGGATTTCGTACCCCTTGGTTCGTGATGAACCATCGATCAATGCCCATGAGGCACTGTCGATCAATAGTCGTAAGATTTTGTCGATCGATGCCCATGAGGTGCCATCAATCGATGGTTGCTTATTCAACATCGGTTCTGATTCTTGACTTTTTTTCTTATATGCAGATGGACGAACGATGAACCAAGGCATGATACGAGATCGGTGGTTCCAGTACTCAGTGATATAGCCTATTTATTACCAGTTTTAGGCCTTGTTATAGGATCTATTTAGAGTCTATTATGTGTGTCTAGGCTATGTTTTAGAGTATTTACATGTCCAGGAACGTTTTAGAGATATATGAGATACTTGGAGCTTTTGGAGCATCTAGAAGAGAAGAATCCATAGCTGGTCATTTACGGAGTCGACGAATCCATCGATCGATGGAATACACTTGGCGTCGACCGATGATTAAAGCCCAAGGTCAATCGATGTAGAACACTTGCCATCGATCGATGACAGCAAATTTCAAAGCCCCAAGTCAGAATGACAAAAATTCCCTGGACGAGTTTTGACCTAAATTTAGGATTTTATATTTATGTCTTGAGAAGACAGAAAGAAGAACAACATTAGAGACATATCATTTAGTTTTATTTTATTCATTTTGTTTTAGGGTTAGGAGAGAAAAGAGGAACTACTTCAAAATCCTCCTGGAACTCTTTTGGTTTTTATTTATTTTATATTTCATATATATTTCATCTATGATTTATGTGACAAATGTCATGTTTGAGTAGTTATCAGTTAGATTTAGGGTTGAATGATAGCAATCATGGATTAGCCCAAAAAAGGATTGTCATGTTAAGTTAATATCCATCAATTGATTGATACTCTCAAGGTAAGAATCCATGTATCTTTTGATCGATACTCCCAAGGTAAAGCATACACCTTTACTTTATACAAAGAAATGAGATCAGTAGAGGGGCGAGTCAAGCTAGTATTTATTAAGTTGTTGGTAGAATCGATTTGGTTGATATTCTAGGATAGGGTACATAAAGTTTCTCTGTGATTGACTTGATAGGATGTGGTTGCAACAAAGTAGGGTGATAGTTATACTTAGATATTATGTGAGTCTCCACTTTTCCAAACCTCTTTCACAGACTTGTTTGCTTGAGGACAAGCAAAAGGTTAAGTCTGGGTAGTTGATATAGCCTATTTATTACTAATTTTAGGCCATGTTATAGGCTCTATTTAGAGTCTATTATGTGTGTCTAGGATATGTTTTAGAGTATTTATAGGTCCAAGAACATTTTGGAGATATATGAGATACTTGGAGCTTTTGGAGTATCTAGAGGAGAAGACTCCGTAGCTGATCATCTAAGGAGTCGACAAAGACATCGATCGATGGAACACACTTGGCGCCGGTTGATGACTGAAGCTCGAGCTCGATCGATGTAGCACACTTGCTATCGATCGATAATCAAATCTCAAGTCAGAATGACAAAAATACCGTGGACGAGTTTTGACCTAAATTTAGGGTTCTATATTTATATCTTGAGAAAGACAAAAGAAAAAAAAAAGAGATATAGTTTGACATTTTTTTACACAGCATTTTAGTTCTATTCATTTTGTATTAAGATAGAAAGGAGAGACTCCTTCAGAGTCCTCCTGGAACTTCTTTGGTTTTTATATATTTTATATATATTCTATTCATCTATGATTTTTGTGACAAAGATCATGTTTGAGTAGTTACTAATTAGATTTAGGGTTGAATGATAGCAATCATGGATTAGCCCCAAAATATGATTGTTAGGTTAAGTTAATATTCATCAATTGAGTTGTGCTTAATGCTTGCATTCTGTTGTAGCTAACTAGGATCTCAATCATAGGATATGGACAACTACGAGAGTAGGTTCTGTGGCAGAATAGATTATATTGAACTAGGCTGTTAGGCACATGCAAGAGCTGGTATATTAATTCTAGTGGAATTATCAAATCTCGCCCATACTTCCTTCTGATTTCACCGTCGATCGACACCAGGCCTTAGCCGTCGATCGATGGTCTTTTCTTTTGCTCGCATACGAGAGTTGGAGTAAAAAGGATCAGAATAGTTAACATTTGTATTCTAGAATATTTACATATCCGTGCTTCCTATACCCTATAATTCATTAAGCTTGAAACCCTAGATCTAGCATATTTACATTCATAGTTACATCTAGTTAGTTAATAGAATATTTCTATATTTGCATTAGTAGCATATTTCCGTATTGCATCCTACTTCTTGACAAGGAATAATTCTTTAATCTGATTATTCACTACCAATATATATATTTACCTAACTTAGTCTTTAGAAATACGAAATCTATTGTGTGCGTTTGCTCTTTGTCGATTTGATCCATAAGTACTACACCTGATCTCTCTTGACCAGAGTATTATTGAGTGTGTTAAGATTATGATTAATTTGACAGTTGATTGTTTAGGATATTTATACCTTGCTAGAACAAACAAACACACTGTGTCACTCAACCATGAGGTCCTCCATGCCGAGACCCTTGGCCTAAAGAGAAAGAAGCTTTACTCGTCACATTCGAGGACTATCCCAACCCTCAAAAGGCTGTAGCATTGAGGGAATGCACACATCGTCCTGTACCTGAGGATTGGGATGATTTTGACAGCCTCTACTACAACGCTTGGCAAAGCGTTTCTATCAAGCCCACACGGTTCGTCGACAGACGTACCTTGAAGAAGCTGGGGCTACTGACTGACTTCAGACAGATGGTGCAGGAGATAGGACTTGGCACGATGGCTACTAGGACATACCCTCTCTACCCCAACTTGGTCTGTTAGTGAATCGCTACGGCTCAGGTTCTCTACAAGAGCCCTCAGGTGAAAGTGACGAACGAGATCACATTGACTTTTTTTATCAGAGGCATCCGGTACCAGATACCCATCCCACAGCTCTGCGAGATCTACAGGTTTGAGTCTAACACTCTCGCATGCACAGTCTCTCCTTTCCCAGGTTTGCATTCCTTCTGGGGACTCATTGCTACAGGCCCGTTCAACTAGGGCTCGACTACTCAGACGGACGTCCGTCACCCCACCCTTCGCTACTTCATGAAGGCCCTTTCCAACACTTTGTTGTGCAAGATGGAACCCAACAAGGTTAGGGTTCAGGAGCTCACACTGTTGTACTACGTCAGAGACTTAGTGGAGTTCGACGATGAGATTTTTTCCCCACCAGTGAGCGATCAGAGGGTGAACTTGGGGGCTATTTTTACTGAGCATCTGGCGACCCTGAAGGACAAATCCTTCAAGGGCACTGGCTTGAAGAAGGAGGCGATTGGGAGTCTCTTGACACCTATATTCAGCTTCCTAGGTATCAGTTTTGAGGGAGCCTCTGTCGAGAGAGAGTTGAGATTCATGGATGACGGTCACTTGGCAAGGACCCAGTGGCTAAAGGAGGGGAAGTATTGGTCTTTCGTAGACGATGAGGGGCCTAGGATGATAGCCCTTCCAGCGCCAGAGGTGACAGACTTTGCTGATGAGACGGAGCGACTTGCCTTCAGATCAGCTGAGCAGCACCTTAACACAGCACTGCCGCATGGGAGGCCTTAGACCAGCCCATCTGGTAGCAGCAGCCGCGACACCCGAGCCACCACAGCCACAACTACCTCTCCCACCCTTCCCTTAGATTCCAGAGAACCCCATCCACGACCATGGTGACTTCTAGAGAGTCGTGGTGGACGCACTTCGTGCCATATGGTCTAGGGTTGAAACGATGTCTCGATGCCAGTGCTTCAGCCGTCCCATGAGCAGAGCTAGATCACCACCAGGAGCCGCGCCAAATCCTCAACAGCTTGATATGGACACATCATACGAGGAGTAATCTCCCTTGTTGCTCATTCGTCTCTTATTTTATTTTTATTTTCAGACTTATATCTATGTTATTCTGTTTTATGTTGATGCTTTTGGATTTAGACTCATTACTATTATTATTATTATTATGCTGTTTTGACGTTTTGATGTGTGTTTGAGTGTCTAACAGAGCTAACCTAAAAGAGAATGATCCATGGAGAGTAGGCACACACGGTTTCAGTCTAACACGCCTCACATCGATCGACACAGCTTTATTGTTGTCGATCGACAGCGATCTAACATATAGTTTACTCGATAGTTCGAATCTACCATCGATAGACGGTGACGGTCTACCATCGGTCGACATGAACCTATACCCATCGATCGACGCTCCTCTTGAGTTTTGTATAATCTACTTCCTCTAACACCATCTACTTATGATTTAATTTTCCCTAACCAATCCAAGTGGATTACACAGGGGACAGTGTAATTTAAGTCTGGGGGAGGTTCGCTAATGCTATTTGATTTGTTTTGAATTTTATTTGCTATATATATATAAGTTTTTCACAATATTTTATTAAGACAAGAAGGCGATTATGATCAATATCTATTATTGACTAACCACACTTTAGCACCATTCTTAGAAGGTTATTTGTAGAGATTACTAGAGATATTAAAGTGGATCATCATGCCACTATATCACACTTGCTTAGAAAGTTTGAAGGAACCGAAGCTGAATTCCAACACTAATCCTGACATTATTAGCTTGCTTTGGGGCTTCGTATACACTGGATCGGGTTCTTTCTGCAAGTCTGTAGGTACAAGTCATTGCACCTTTAGTTCCCTTCTCTCTCTCTCTCTTCAGCATATACTTAAAAGCTTAAAAGATTGAGATGATTTCCCGAGATGTAGAGGGGTAGGTACATTACCAATGACCCCATTATTCTAATTCAGAGGAATGATCACACATTGTTGGAAGAGAGATATAGGTAAATTACCAATGACCTCATTATTCACCTACAAACTTTTCCCAAAAAGAAAAACAAAAAAAAAAGAAGAAGAAGAAATCTAGAAAGATTCAGAGAAGAGAGAAAGAGGGAAGAAAAGGATCAGAGAAGACTTTGTGCCTAGTTGTTCAGATACTTGCAGAGGTAAGAATCCATGTGTCCTTTGATCGATACTCCCAAGGTAAAGCATGCACTTTTATTTTATGCAAAGAAATGAGATAAGTAGAGGGGTGAGTCAAGCTAGTAGTTCCTAAGTTGTTGGTAAAATGAATTTGGTTGCTATACTAGGATAGGGTACATAAATTTTCTCTGTGATTGACTTGATAGTATGTGGTTGCAACAAAGTAGGGTGACAGTTATACTTTGATAATATGTGAGTCTCCGCTTTTCAAAACATCTTTCACGGGCTTTTTTGCTTGAGGACAAGCAAAAGGTAAGTCTGGGGGAGTTGATATAACCTATTTATTACCAGTTTTAGGCCATGTTATAGGCTCCATTTAGGGTCTATTATGTGTGTGTAGACTATGTTTTAGAGTATTTATAGGTCCAGGTACTCATTGGAAGCAATTGGAGCGTTTGGGCTATTTTGGAGCAATTAGGATACTCAGCCAGAAACTCAATGTCGGATCCAGTTTATGCGTGAAGCATCGATTGACATCACACCTTGTGCGTCGATCGACGGACAAGTCGACCGCAAGATTAATGAAGACTTGAAAAATTACAAGTTTTACCTAAAGTCTCATCATTTGCAAGACAAGTCCCTGGCCAAAATTTAGACTATTTAATAGGGTTTTCTATCTTAGTTTTAACCTAGAAGAGAGAGAGGCAAGCGGCCTAAGTCGTTAGAGAGGCTGAAGCAGAGTTGGAACACCTTGTTACGTTTATTGGAGAGAGAGATATGACCATCATTACAGAGAAGATCTTGAACTCCTTAACTTATTATCCTGTTTATTCTATGCAATTTATTCAGACTTTAATCATGTTCTTTATGGTTATATCTGAGTAATTCATTGTTAGATTTACGGTTCTTCAATGGTAATAATGTCTTGTTGATTTTATAGAATTGTTAGGGTAATATTCTTGGTTCTTTATTTAAGTTGTTCTTAATGCTAGGTTAAATCTGATCACCGCAATCTTAGAAATTAGTGTTCCATAGTGCAAGCGAAAGCATGGTTATGCCCCCTGAACCTATCTTAAACAATCTAAATAAATGGTAACAAATGAGAGTTGAATTAGAAGTTTAGAGAACCTATCAAACCGCGGAACCAGTACTGTTTAGAATGAGCATCGATTGACGCCACCTTGTGGGCATCGATCGACACTCAGTTGAGATGCGCGAGAGCGATCTCCTGAACACCAAGGTTTGAGTTCGAGAATGATGCTTAATTAAAACCCTAGCAATCTATTAATTTGCATTGTCAAATACTACCTGAGAAATTCCCAAAGTCTAAATCCCTTAATATAATCTTCACAAACTAAACCAATCTTGAAATCATCTTTATTATTATTATTACAATTTGTCTAGCTTTAATTCGAAAACAATAAATCTATTGTGCAATCCTAGAGTCTCTAAGGATTTGATCCCTAAGTACTACACTGAACTTCTTATTTGAGAGAGTAAAGTGGGAAATAGGGTTAATTTGAGAAGTGATATAAATACCCACAACATCAGTGAGATATCTGGCCATGTAGACATTGTCATCCCTTCAACTCTATCTAAGGGTCGGTTTTGATACCTTCCCTGATTCCTGCTTTATGCCTCTTATCCAGGCTTCTGATAGGATTTCTCATCTCGGTCATTCTTGTCTCTTATGATTCCCTTATGTTCCTGCTTTTGAGGGATCTTGGAGTGACTTGCGAAGTCTTCCTCCCATTTTACATGCGCCAAGCTCGGGACAGTACATCTTCCATGGTTTTGCACTAATACTTGGTTAGTTCCTTATATAGGTCTCAACCAGGCAGCATGCCTCTCTTGAAGGCCGAGACTGGAGTTGAGGCATTACTTCCTGGGATGGCCACTTTCTCTTGGTTAAAGCACGCTATGTAGCTACACAAAGGCTCATCTCGGTGTTGGAGAACCTCGTAGAGGTCGTCGATCGTCTTCTCAATGTTCCTACTACTCGCGAATTGCTCCACAAATATATCCGTTAGGGTTTCGCAGGAGCGTATCAACCCGTTGGGTAAATCATTCTACCATTTGTAAGGCGGGGCTTGTTAAGGTTGAGCCAAAACCCTTGCACATGGTGGTTTCCCTAAGCTCTTTTTGGATTGTTATAGTGAGTGTTTGTTGACTGTATTGAGCCACTTGGTTATATGGGACGTTGGTACTGCCGTACATCCTCATATTGGGGAAGGAGAACTTTCTTGGCATCTCTACTAATGTGATCTTCTATGCGAAAGGAGTATCAGCATAGGAGTTGGGATGGCTTCGTCGGTTTGGAGGAACTACTCTCGGGAGCCTTTCTATCATGGACTGGACACCTTCAAACTTCTCATAGAACACCCGCTTGAGGTAGTTGGTCATGCATGACCTTCTTGATGTTACTCCTTCTGGTGTATCTTCATTGGTTTCCATCTCGGAATCATCATCTTCCATAAAGTAACCATGACTTTTCCTTGTAGTATCGGCTCCCATAGTGGTGTCTCAATTCAATGGTGGAGTCTGTTGGGTACTGCTGCCTTATGCAGACAGAGTTTCTAGAGGTTGCATCAGTTGAACTTAAGTTTAGAATTGGCATTTCTTATTGCTCGTCGTGTGAAGATCTTGATTCTCTTCTCGGAGGACTAGGTTCTCAGCTTCAAGATGCAAGAGGTTCTCTACACTTTTCTTCAGCAGCCTAAAGTGTTCGCCTAATGTGTTTTTCAAGACTTGAACTTCTGAGAGAAGCTCTGGTTTGTTTGTGGTCTCATTTCGAGCTTAGCTCGGTTACTTGACTTTGTACACTATTTATTTGACTTGTAGCTTGATCTCTCTCGGGTGGCTGGAAGCCACTTGTCTTGTTCGTTTATTGTCATCATCACGTAGCTTAGATTACCCCCTCCTTCTAGAGCCAAATTGTTAGGGTATTTTTAGGTGGGATCTTTGTAGGTACTACGGGTCAGTATGTAAATAAGAGAGAAGCAAGAATACAGACAAAAAGAGAGAATTTATTAATCGTGTGAGCAGGAAATACAACATTTGGTGTATAAACTGTAGTTCTAGCCGCCTAGCTCTATTCTCTTAGTCTCAGAATGTCAATACCTCATTCTGGAGTTGGGGCTCCTCTTTATAGCTACGTAGTCGGTTATTAGGTTAAAGGCTTCCATATTCAGAAATATGGAAGAATCCCTTTTATTATAAACCTTCCATTTTTGCCCGTAGGCAGGTATGGGGCCTGGATTTCAGTTGGGATTTCTCCAGGCAGGAATCTGAAGGTCAACGTCATACTCAGAACCTGGAGCAATTCCTTCCTTGATTACTTCTCCCCAACAACTTCCATATAAGATGACATATTTTTAAGGTGTATTATCTTCCAAGAAAAAACTTGGAGCTTCGTGATACTTTGTTTTGTGTAAACTACATCTTCTCTAACCTTGAGTATGTTTTTGGCAACTTTGTATCATGACTTAACAGTATACAGACCACTTTTGTGAAACTCCAATAATAGGAGTCACGAAGTAAAGATCGGCTTATGGCCAAACTTCTAATCAAAGGTATATCTTCATGTGCCATGAAGTTTTGAATCTTCTCTAATAAAATCACTAATTGTAATTCCTGGATGGACTACCAGGACATTTGGCCTGGTCGGCCTTGCAGGTGAAGGTGGGATCCAGGAATCCTCCTATACTTTTACATCGAAACCCGAATTAGATGTCTGTCTAATCCCTAATGGTAACAATGGCCTTGCAGCAGATAAGGTGGTCCATACGTATGAGGGGCCTGTATATCAATAGTTCACAAAGGCAAACTAAGTTTGTAGTACTTGCCACACAAAACCCAAGCCAAAAGAGACTGGAAAATTTATTGATCTCCACAACTGCTCGCCAATAAAACTAGATTAAAATCACTGATGATACGAAATCCAATCCCACTCTCTTCTCGTGGTAAACAAAGATTCTCACATTTTTTCCAGTGAATTCCTGTTTTAGATGGATTTGAACTCTACCTGAATTATGCAGTAACAGCCTTGTCAACATGAAGATAAGAATGGCAGAGATAAAGAGAACAAGGCAAGAGAAGGATTCATAATGATCAAAGTTGAAGGTATCCATCGAGTCCGTACAACTTGACAATCCTAGACCTAACGTGGCTTGCAAGGCAGGGAATGGTCTTAGGTTGGTTACTTCATTTGGAAGCACTTTGCTTATCAACAAAAGAGAAGAGAGATGTTGGAAGAGAGTCACGGGTTGGAATAATTAAGTAAGCTCATAATCAAGACAGACGTTGGGACCTGTCCCTAGACTGACCACCCTCTCAATTATTAGTTTATTCATTTCCTATGTCAACTTGTTCTTTTTGTTTCTCTGTTTATATCTTGTAACATGTTCTGAAATTAAGAAAGGGAATGAGTTTCCTCATTATTCTATTACATTTCAAAACTCTCTCTCTCTCTCTCTCTCTCTCTGTTCTTGTTATTCTTCATTCTCTCTACACAACAAGACACTAAATCTTTCTATTCTAACATGATAACAGAGCAACTATACTCTACTTTCTTTTCAAATTTCTTCAAGCTCACCCTATTATCCACCGGTTAATAGGAAGAGAATATGGAGAACAGTAAACCTATGACCATTCCAGTGATTCTCAAGGGGATTAATTACCTCTTGTGGTCGAGACTGGTGAAGAATATCCTTGGTTTATGGAGCCATGTCTTGACTAGAGAGGCTCCAAAGCAGACTATCCAAGGAGAAGATGGAAATGAGATAGTTGTAGTGGATGAAAACAAATGGGTTTAGGAGGAACTCATGGTGCTTTATCTCATCTAAAATTCTCTGGATCCAGCAATTTTGGAGGCTTATTCGTACTGTGAAAGCTCCAAAGACTTGTGTGAAACTACTACAAATTTTATGGAAACATCTCCAGCCTTACTCGAGTTTTTAAAGTGACGAAGGCTATCAATTCTCTTAGGCGAGAAGACATAGACTTCAAAGCTCACTTTGGCAAGTTCAGGTTGCTTTGGGAAGATCTGGAGATACTCAGACGACACACAGTTGATCCCTCAGCCTTGAATGAGAGGCATGAGCAGGATAAGGTCTTTGGACTGCTTCTTACTCTAAACCCAGACTACAACAATCTAATTAAGCACATACTGAGGTCTGATAAGTTGCCAAGTCTTGACGACGTATGTGCTCAGATTCAGAAGGAGCATGGGTGTCTTGGCTTCTTTGGAGGCAAAGGGGAACTAGTCATGGTTAACAAAGCTGAGGCAGCAGTAGCAAGCAAATGATTTTACAAGCAAGAGGATAGGAAGGTATGGATATGTGACCATTGCAAGAGGAAAGGTCACATGAAGGATAACTGTTGGATTCTTCATCCCCACTTAAAGCCAAAAAAGTTTAAGGAGCCACAAACCCAATACATGGATGCTATAGCTCATCTCTCAACCAATGTAGCTGAACCAGTCACTCCATCTGGATGTTCATCAATGTGATCCAATGCTGGTGTGGCGAAATCCTTGGCATCAACAACCTCCTACTCCACTGGAAGGACCAACCATGATAAGACCATCAACAGATCCAGTTTGGATGCTCTCATCAAGGCCCTCAAAAAAAACTCTGGTAACCTTTGTGGTACATCATTAACTGCATCAAACATTGCTAAACCTTTGGTTATAGACTTATGAGCATCCCATCACATGATTAGTGATCTAAAATTAATTAGTATTATAATTCCTGCTCTAGGTAATGTTGTGATTGCTAATGGTGACAACGCTCCAATTAGAGGGTAGGAGATATTAATTTGTTTAGTTAAGAATCCAAAGCATTTTACATGCCAACCTTTACTTCAAATTTGCTGCCTATTAAGAAGGCAAAATAATCAAGGGAGAATTTACTTGCTTGAGGACACAATTTAGGCCTCTGATTTATCTTGTGCTTTTAATTATGCTTATGATTTACCTGAAAATGTAATATGTCATGCTAGATTATGTCATCCCCATTCTCGTTCCTTGAACATTTTGTCGCCTAGTACTTCATTTAAGAGGGATTGTGAAGCTTGTATATTAGGAAACATTGCAAGTATGTGTTTCCTAAATCAATGACCATCTATGATAATTGATTTGATTTAGTTCATTCTGATGTGTTGACAACACCTAATGCATCTAGAGAACAACACAAATACTTTGTGATATTTATAGATGAAAAACCGAAATACACATGGTTAACATTGTTGCAATCAAAAGGTAGGATGCTAGACGCTTAAAAAATGTTAAAACTACATTACTAACCACTCTCATGCCAAGGTCAATTTTTTTTTATCAGATAATGAAGGAGAGTACACTAGCAATGCTTTCAAACAACACCTAGCCACACATGGTATCATTCGCCAAACCAGTTGATGTACACACCACAACAAAATGGTCTGGCAGAAAGGAAGAACTGACACCTAATGAAAGTGGCCAGGAGCATGATGTTCTACACTAATGTGCCCAAACATTTTTGGGGAGATGCAGTTTTGACTACCTTTTACCTCATTAACCGGACTCCCACAAAAATGCTTATGATCTCTCTCCATATGAGGTACTCAACAAAACAAAACCATATATAGACCATCTGCGTGTGTTTGGGTGTATGTGCTTTGTTTTTTATTCCAGGAGAATAAAGAAACAAACTGGAGGCTAAAACTATTGATGCCATGTTCATGGGGTATAACACATCAGAAGGGCTACAAGTGTTGTGCACCAGATACAAGGAAGGTTCTGGTTTCCAGGGATGTTAAGTTTGTAGAATCCAAAGACTATTATCATGAGAAGAGTTGGAATGATTATGGATACAGAAATTCGCACTGTCGATTTTAGTTAATGAAGGAAAGTCAAGATTCTCGACTTTCCTTGAGGATCCAGATTTCCTGCGTAAACACATGAATACGAAAAGACACTTGAGAAGGATTTGACCTCAAATCCATTTCTTCTGCATGTTAAGGATTGAAATCAGTAACATTGAAGCTTGAACTCACATTATATTTATCCTGGAGATCCAGTTGATAGGCGTTGGTTGTTATCTTCTTGATGACTTTGAAAGGACCATCTAATCTAGGCATGAGTTCGGATTTTATTTTGTTAGGAAATCTATCCTTTTTCAGGTGTATCCAAACTAAGTCTCCTTCTTCAAATATCATTTTCTTCCTTCCTTTGTTAGCTTGCTTGGCATAGAGTATGGTCTTGTTTTCTATGTTGATATGTGCCTTCTCATGTATCTTCTTAACAAATTCAGCTCTCTTTTATCCATCTAGGCTAACTCTGTCACTCAAAGGTAAAGGCATTAGATCCAAATGTGATAAAGGATTTAAACCATAAATAATTTCAAATGGAGAGAACTTAGATGCAGAATTATTAGCATGATTATAAGAAAATTCTACATGTGGCAAATATTCGTCCCAAGATTTAATGTTCTTTTTAATCAATGTGCGCAACAAGGTAGACAAAGTTCTATTGACAACTTCAGTTTGTCCATCAGATTGTGGATGACAAGTAGTAGAAAAACAAAGTTTAGTTCCTAGCTTAGACCATAACGTTTTCCAAAAGAAGCTAAGAAACTTGGTATCTCTACCAGAGACAATCTTCCTAGGCATGCAATGAAGTCTAACAATTTCCTTAAAGAACAAACTAGCAACATTCAATGCGCCATCAGTCTTATGACATAGAATAAAGTGAGTCATTTTAGAAAACCTATCAACAACTACAAACACAGAGTCTTTTCCAGTTTTAGTCCTAGGTAATCCAACAACAAAATCCATCGAAATATCATGCCATGGAGGCAAAGGAATGGGTAAAGGAGTATACAGGCCGTGGTTTTGGACTTTGGACTTAGCTTGCTTGCAAGTTACACACCTTTTACCAGATTTTTCTACATCTCTTCTCATGTTTGTCCAAAGAAGTGTTCTTGCATTACATTCAGTGTGTTAGCCACGCCAAAATATCCTCCAAGTCCACCTGCGTGAACTTCCTTGACAAACAAATCTCTCAAAGAGGAGTTAGGCACACATAGTCTATTTTTATAGAAGAGAAATCCATTATTCTGGAAGTATTTACCACGACCAAACTTCTCACAAGAAGCATATATATCTTTAAAATCAGTGTATGTAGTATACAGAGTTTTGATATGCTCAAATCCGAGTAATTTGGTTTCAAGAGTGTTCAAGAGAACATACCTTCGTGATAGTACATCAGCAACTATGTTCTCCTTATATTTTTTGTACTTGATCACATAGGGAAAAGTTTCAATGAATTCAATCCATCGAGCATGTGTCTTGTTCAGTTTGTCATATGTTGGATAGTTCGAAGAGCTCCTTCAAGCATCTTACTAAAGAATGCTATAGGTTTCTTTTCCTGCATCAGCATAGCACATATACCAACACCAGATGCATCACATTCTATTTCAAAAGTTTTAGAGAAATCAGGAAGAGAAAGAATTGGTGAGTTGGGCAGTTTCTCTTTTAGAGCTTGAAATGCTTCCTCATGTGCTTGTGCCCATTTGAACCCAACGTTCTTCTTGATTACTTCAGTTAGTGGTGCAGCCAAAGTACTAAAATCCTTGACAAATCTTATGTAGAAACCGGCTGGACCATGAAAAGCTTCTCACTTCACCACCTGTTTTTGGACTTGGACATTCTTTGATAGCTTTGATATTTTTTTCATCAACCTGGATTCCATATGCACTCACCACAAAACCTAAAAAGACAAGGCTATCTGTTCCAAAGGTACATTTCTTTAAGTTGTCAAACAAGGATTCCTTTCTCAGCACTTCAAGAACCTTTCTAAGATGCTCAATATGCTCATCCAAATCCTTACTGTATATCAGAATGTCATCAAAGTAAACCACAACAAAATGACATATAAATGACCTAGAACATGGTTCATTAGCCTCATGAAAGTACTAGGTGCATTAGTTAACCCAAATGACATTACTAACCATTCATATAGTTCATGTTTCATTTTAAAAGGCAGTTTTCCACTCATCACCCTCTTTCATTCTAATTTGGTGATATCCACTTTTTAAATCAACCTTAAAACAGATGTGAGAACCATGCAACTCATCAAGCATATCATCTAATCTAGGAATGGGATGTCGATACTTTACAGTGATATTGTTGATGGCTTTGCAATCAACACACATTCTCCAACTGCCATCTTTCTTTGGTACAAGCAAGACTGGAACTGCACATGGACTCATGCTCTCACGAATATGACATTTCTCCATAAGTTTAGTGACTTGTTGATGTAGTTCCTTGGTCTCCAAAGGGTTAGTTCTATAGGCTGGCTTGTTTGGAAGTGAAGCTCCTGGAATAAAATCGATTTGGTGCTCTGTTCATTTGATTGGTGGCAAGCCTTATGGATTTTCTTCTGAAAATACATCCCTGAACTCATGCAAGAGTAGTTGAATTTTGCTAGGAATGTCCTGCATTGGCCGTCTTATATTAAAATATTCTTTAAGCATAAACAATAAGTGAATGAAGTGTTTTCCCTTTGGCTTATGAAGCAACAGATTGGCTGGTTGTTTGGCTTTTGATCATGATGGAGCTTTGTTCTTTTTCAAGGCTATTTGATCAAAATGGACTTCTTGTGGTGTCAAAGGAACGAGAACAGTCTTCTTTCCTTTTTCAAGGCTAAATGATCCTGATGGAGCTTTGTTCATGGTGAAGCCATCATGAACAATTCTTTTATATTATTGCCAAGGTCTTCCAACCAGGATGTGTCCAGCTTCCAATGGCAATACATAACACAACACTTCATCCTCATATTTCCCAATGGACAATGGTACCTTGACCTGATTCTTTACTTCCAATCCCCCTCGTCATTAAGCCATTGTAACTTGTAGACTGTTGGTCGCTTCATCACCTGTAAACCAGTTTCACTTGCAACATTTGTACAACTTCTTCCATCTATCACCAAACTACACACCTTGCCTTGTACCATACAGCGAGTATGAAACAGATTCTCTCTTTGTTCATCTCCAACAGTTTTGGCTTGTAAATTCAACGTTCTTCGTGAGACAAGTAACTCTCCAGGAGCTGGCATTTCCACTCTTTCTTCTTCAGACTCAGATGGTTCTTCTTCTTCTTATTCAATTTCTTCAATCTCCCTAATGAAGTTTACTCTTCTGTTGGAGCAGCTACTGGCATAGTGTCCATAACCTTTACACTTACAGCACTGAATATCTCTAGTTTTAGATACAGTGTCTACTTCCTTTCCCTTAATGCTCTGCTCTTCTACTTTAGGCTTGGAGAAAGATATGAATTCTCTGGTCTTGTCGTCCTTATGATGGTGTGGCTTGCTGGCTCCATCGCTAGGCTTGTAACTTCTTCGTTTTAGTTTTTGTTCAAACATAATTTCCTTGTCTAGAAGCTCTTCCATCTCGACAAAAGGATGTACTTCAGGTGTATCCATGATGTCTCGGTTTAACAACACATGAATCTGGTCATAGTTGTTTCTCTATCTTCTTGTATGTCAGCACTCAGCAAAAGAGTTTCCATCTCCTTGTAATACTCCTTAACTGATCTATTTATTTGAGACAATGTTCTGAGCTTGAAGTGCAGCTCTTTGTGATAATGGCTTGGTACAAATCTTCTCCTCATAATCACCTTCATTTGATTCCAAGTTTGAACAGGAAAATCGCCAGCCCATCTTCTTGTTGTAACAAAGTTATCCCACCAACTTAAAGCATACTCTTTGAACTCAATAGGAACAAGTTTCATCTTGTACTCTTGAGTGTAATCTCTGCAATTGAACACAAGTTCAATCTTCTTTTCCCACTCTAGATACTCGTCTGGATCAACAATGCCTTTAAACACAAGGATCTTCAGTTTCAATCCTCCTAGTGGATCACTGGTTTGTGGCCTTTCTTCTCCTTCACGCCTCCTTCTTCTTGAGCCATTGGTTCTGTTGGAATGATTATAGTAGCTTTCTGAGGCAGATTGGTTTGGACTCCTTCTAGATCTCTCACGTTCAGTTCTTAAGTTTTCTAGTTTCTGATCCATCAAAGCAGACATTTGTTTTGTTAACGCCTCCAATAAAATTTTAGCCACTCCCTGGGTTGTTGTGTTTGTTTAACCCATGGTTCCTGTCAATTTCCAAACACAAACACAAGTAAAAGAGTTCACAAAAATAGATTACTGCAAACAGAGAACATTAGATTTGAAACACACAAATAAGATCAATAGAATTGAAATCTAGAACAGGACTCAATGATCTCGATGAACCCTAAAATGATTTCTAATGTATTTTTGTTTAATAGCATATTCAACACTGGTTTTAGGTTGATTAGACTCAGATGAATACGATTATAACAGGTTTTTAGATTTAGAACATATTCGACCATAGAAGTTGAAAGGTCTAAAAGTTGCAGTGTAAGAAAAACACAACATGTTGATGGAGATCTGCTCTGATACCACTTGGTGTGATCCTAAGAGGAAGAATCGCATCCATGACTACTCTCCAATGGTTGTGATGAAGATGATCAGACAAGTAACTTGTGAATCGTGTTGATACTTCTAAGATTTGCGGAATGACTCTTGGATTGTCAAGGGTTTGCTTGCAATGTAAGGATCGAAGATCCAAAGTACACTTAGACAAGCTTTGATCAAACAAGATTCAAAGAGAAATTTTATTTTGAAAAGAGTTTGATGGTTTTTAAAGAAGATAACACAACATACAAATAGAGTTTTAAAAAATACTTAGGAAATAACAAGACAACTAATTGCCAGCTAGCATAAGACCAATTTTAAATTAAAAAGTTAGGCTACTCTTCTTCTTTGGCCGAGTTGTAGAATGAGTTGGGCTTAGTTTCAACAAGAGGCTCATGTGTATTGTTGTGTCCAAGCCTCTTTAAAAACCTTGTTTGGAAACAACAGTGGGACAAAACCAAACCAAGGAAAAGAGTGAAAGTCACAACACCTCTCTTGATGAATGATCTAGGAGGCTTGAATCACAACAAGTGTGGTTGAATCAGCACACACTTGATTGCCATGGATAGTTTGTAGGAGTTGATGAAAGACTTGTTGAAATCTTGCTTGCTTTGATCTAGTCATTGGACCAAGTGGTACATTCAAGTCTTTGTCATAAGGCATCCACTCAGACCCATCCACAGAGGTGCATCCAATGGGTTGCATCAACTCAGTCGCATCCACAAGATTTTGTCCACTATGTTGCATCCATTCAAGCTGTTCCATCTCCTTTGTTGTATTAGTTACTGATATAGCCTATTTAATACCAGTTTTAGGCCATGTTATAGTCTCTGTTTAGAGTCTATTATGTGTGTCTAGGCTATGTTTTAGAGTATTTACAGATCCAAGAACGTTTTGGGGATATAGGAGATACTTGGAGCTTTTGGAGCATCTAGAGGAGAAGAATTCGTAGCTGGTCATCCAGGGTTTTGACAAAGCCATCGATCGATGGAATACACTTAGCGGCGACCGATGATCAAAGCCCAAGTCAGAATGACGAGAAATGCCCTGGACGAGTTTTGACCTAAATTTAGGGTTTTGTATTTATATCTTTAAACAGACAGAGAGAGAGAGAGAGAGAGAGAGAGAGCAATTCAAAAGAGAGAAGAGACAGACTTTTTACAAAGCATTTTAGTTCTATTCATTTTGTATTAGGAGAGTAAGGAGAGACTCCTTCAGAGTCCTCCTGAAACTCCTTTGGTTTTTATCTATATTATATTTCATATCTATTTCATCTATGATTTCTATAACAAAGATCATGTTTGAGTAGTTATTAATTAGATTTAGGGTTGAATGATAGCAATCATGGATTAGCCCAAAAATAGAATTTCTAGGTTAAGTTAATATTCATCTATTGAGTTGTGCTTAATGCTTGCATTCTAAAGTAGCTAACTAGGATCTCGATGATAGGACATGGACAACTACGAGAGTAGGTTATGTGCCAGAATAGATTCTGTTGAACAAGGCTGTTAGGCGCATGCGAGAGCTGGTCTAATAAGTCTGGTGGATTTAACAAATCTCGCCCACACGTCCTTCTGATTTCACCGTCGATCGACACCAGGCCTTATCTGTCGATCAATGGTCTTTCCATTTGCTCGCATACGAGAGTTGGAGTTAAAAGGGTCATAATAATTAACGTTTGAGTTCTAGTATATTTACATTTCCGTGTTTCCTGTCCCCTATAATTTATTTAGCTTGAAACCCTAGATCTAGCATATTTACATTCATATTTATATCTAGTTAATTAATAGCATATTTCTATATTTGCATTAGTAGCATATTTCTATATTGCATCCTTTGACAAGGAATATTTCCTTAAATTGATTGTTCACCACCAATATATATATTTACCTAGCTTAGTCTTTAGAAATAATAAATCTATTGTGTGCCTTTGCTCTCAGTGGATTTGATCCCTAAGTATTACACCTAATCTTTTTTGGCAAGAGTATTATCGTGTGTGTTAAGATTAGGGTTAATTTGATAGTCAATTGTTTAGGATATTTATACCCTGCTAGAACAATAAACACCACCATGTCAAATTTGGCGCCGTTGCCGGGGAGCATAGATAGCCATTAGATTGAATTTCTAGGATTTAGTCTAGGTTTGTTACTAATTTTAAGTTACTAATAATTTTATTTTCCTTTGTTTTCAAGTACATGCAAAGAAGCACCAGGAGCAATAAAGGACAAGAACTAGCATTATCCTCTGACCCTGACAGACTTGAACGCACGATCCGCAAAGAAAGACGACAAGCATCGATCGACAGCACTAGTACCGCATCGACCGATACTTCTTCAAGGAACGTATTGACCATCATCCGAACTCCACCGTCGACCGACATTGATCACTTAGCATCGATCGACATCAACCTACACCCGTTGATCGACAACAACTTACTCATGTCGACCGACATCGATCACTTAGCATTTATCGACATCAACCGACCTGCATCGATCGACAGCAACATACGAGCATTGTCTCGGAAGACCCGTTGAAACTGGTGAGGGATCGAGAGGAAGGTCTCATGTCATGCGGGTCGATTCCCATTTTGTCGAGAGTATCGCAGAAGATGAGATCAACCGAACTGCCGGTATCGACCAGTACTTTGGTTACTTTGCAATTCTTGATGCCAAGTTTGACTAGAAGCGGGTCGTTGTGTGGCATATGAACGGCCACGGCATCGTCGGCTGAGAACTTGATCTGCTGATCATTCTCAGGCCGAACGGGCCATTTTTGCGAAGTTGTTTCTTTCCGGCGATAATCCTTGACGGACCGCACGGAGTCTCCGCATGGAGGGGACCCGCCCATGATCACGTTAAGTTGCAGGCGCTTCTCGATCCTCTTGGATCGCATTTGCGTTCGCAAATCGTTCGATGAACCCTCTGGGAGTGGGCCCTTTGCCTCAGAGGGCTTAGAGGACTTTGATATTTCAAGCCGCCTACGCAAGCCGGAGTCTTTTTGCCGATTGAGACTGATTTGTAGGTCATCGCTGTTAGCATTTAGCTGATTGTGGAGGTCGTCTTGTCCGAGATTTACTCGTTGCTCGGCTCGAGAAGCGTTAAGGATCTCTTGGAGGTTGACCTTGTCAACTGGGATTTGCTCGGAGACGGTTGACTTTCGCTTCAACTGGGATCACGGGTCGCGAACACTCAAGTCAGCTTTTGCGGATGACAGTTATGCTGGTTCAGTTCGTGGGTCGTTTTGGGAGGAGGGCACTTTGTCGTCTGAAGAGGTCGCTGGTTGAGCAAGTATTACTTCAACTCGCCGGCGGTTTCTGGGTTGTTCCTCCTCAACGTTAATGTCGTTGTTTTTGCAGTATGGGGGTGTTGTCGCTCCTCCTTTTTCTTGCAGCTCGCTAGGTGGAGTCTTTCTCGCGCCTTATGTACCTTCTTGTCCTTGTTCTTACTCCAGCTTTGGTTATTCTTTGGTTGTTGCCTCGGTGGCTCGACTTTCGTGTCGCCGCTGCTGAAGGATGCGAGTAAGGCCTAGTGGAGCTGCTTGCACTCCTTTGTGTTGTGGCCTTTAACTTTATGGTAGTCATAGTACTTGTTGAGGTCTACCGAGCTGGAAGGGTTGGAGGGATTTTGGCCTTTTTGATCAGTATCCTGTTCCCAGTGATTCATCCTTTTTCTCGAACCACGACTGTTGAAGCGGGGAGATCGTCTTCGTCGACAACGTACACGAAGCCTTTCTTCTGATCTCCTCTCTCGCTTGGTGTATGCTGGTGTGGCTCCTGGCGAGTATCGTTCGCTTTGGGTGGAGCCTGCTTTGACGCGTTTTGCTTGTTCAGGATTGCCCGAGTGTCTTCCTCCATTCGGATGAAGTTGTTAGACCGAGCAATTGCATCTTTAAGAGACGTGGTTGGGTACCGATACAAATCATCTTAGAACTTTGAATGAACCCACAGGGTGTTCATCAGGGCATCGACGGCGATATTTTCTGGGATGTTCACGGTGAAAACGACTGCCTTAAATTTTTCCATAAAATTGTGAAGGCTTTGTTTGGCACCTTAGGATAGATGCCATAGGTCAGAAGTTGTCGCCCCCTGTCTGGTGAACATGATGTAGTGCTTTAAAAAAGCCGCTGACAGGTCGCAGAAGCTGGCGACTGAAATCTCTAGGAGACGAGAGAACCAAGTGAGGGCTGGTCCCGTGAGGCTTTCGACGAACAACTGACAGAAACCGTCCTCTTTGTCATCCTCGGCAAAGTTGGCACTTCCCATCGCTATATTGAAGGACGTCATGTGGTCAGTGGGATCTGACCTGCCGGAGTAGGATGGGAGGCAAAATTTCTCAGTTGAACGGATTTGTATGTCGTTGATATGTCGCGTAAAAAGGGTCCTTGATGTCGCGTCGAGGACTCGATCTATATGCGAAGCGGTGATTTCTCGCACCATCGTCGGATCTGCAGTGTCAGTGGTATGTTCTTCAGTTCTGACTGTTTGGTCGGTGTTCAACAGCTGACGACAGAATGGCTGAGGGTTGCTGGTATTGCCAACCGGTATGGCAAGAGTGACGACCAAGGCGGCAAGTTGAGCGTTGGTCGCTTTTTGAATCTCTTTTTGCTGTGTGAGGCGTGCCATGAAGGTGTCCATGAAGCTGGAAGCAGTCTGTTGTGCGACTTCTAGGGAAGGTTCTGGGTCGTCCCCGGAAGTTGAGCCGGTGATAGTCATCCTAGGTCTTTTTGATACTTATTTCATCTGCCCCACGGTGGGCGCCAACTGTTTGAACCGAGTTAGTCTAAACAAGTAAGTGAGACAGAAATCGTCGGTGGGTTTTGACGGAAAAGCGTTTATTCGATAGATCGGTTACAAGGGGGAGAAGGTATCTGAACAAAGAGGGGCGATGATCGGCAAATAGATCGGAAGAGTACAAAGCGATAATACAAAGTGGTGGTATTCAGTATGGAAAACCCTAGCTCTACCCCCTCCTCTCTCCTCCTCTTCCTCTTTATAGTTGATGCTCGTATACTGACATCCTGAGTCGGTTGCCCTAATGGTCTTTTAGCTCGATGGGTCGAGCAAGTAACTCGCTCGATCGAGCTGCTTTGGCTCAGCCGTTTTTAGTCGCTTAGACGACTAAAAGTAGTCTCGAGCCGAGCCGAGCAACCGAGCCCCTCATTGCTTAAACGGCCTTAGGTAGCGGGTTGGGCCGGCTTTTCGATGGGCCTTGCAGGGATGCAATCCATCTCCTACAAGTTCTATGGTTGTTGTTCACACCGATCACGCTGCTTTGAAATACTTAATGCGAAAGAAGGACGCTAAGCCAAGACTTCTGCGATGGATCTTGTTGCTGCAAGAATTCAATATTGAGATTAAGGAGAAAAGAGGAGTGGAAAACGGTGTCACAGATCACTTGTCACGAATAAGAATCGAAGACGACGTTCCGATCGATGATTTTCTACCTACATAAAACGTCTACAAAGCCGAGTCAACATTCATTCGACATGTTGCGTTGAACACAGAAAAAGCAATGATCGATACTCCAAAGGACTCAATTGATACCTCATCAAGAAACAAGGAGATAGTTGAGATTGAGATAAAGTCGCATGTAACCCTACGTAAACTGGATTGGATTCTCCCGGAGGTAGAAGTTTAAGTCGGGGGTGTGTGCGTTAAATGCGACTAAATCAGACAGGCCATGGTATGCCGATATAGTAAACTATCTTGCTGCATAAGTAAAACCAGAAATGTTCAAAGGATATGCCCAAAATAAATTCTTGAGAGATGTCCGAAGATATCATTGGGATGAGCCTTATCTTTATAAGCATTGTGCTGACGGCATTTACAGCGATGCATTGCGGAAGTTGAACTCCCAGATATCCTATTTCACTGCCATGGATCAGATTACGCTGGACACTTTGCAAATTTCAAAACAGTAGCAAAGATTCTCCAAGCAGGTTTCTGGTGGACTACTATGTTTCTAGATGCTCACACTTACATAGCACAATGTGATCGTTGTCAAAGAAAAGGAAAAATCAGCAAAAGACACGAAATGAAGAATAATTTTATACTTGAAGTTGAAGTGTTTGACTGTTGGGGCATTGATTTCATGGGTCCTTTCCCTTCTTCTAAAGGGAATAAATACATTCTAGTTGCTGTTGACTATGTATCCAAATGGGTGGAAGCGATAGCAATTCTGAAAAATGATGCCGCCGTAGTAATAAAACTTTTCAAGAACATCATTTTCGCGAGATTTGGAGTTCCTCGAGTGGTAATAAGTGATGGAGGTTCTCATTTCATAAACAAAGTGTTTGAGAAGCTGCTTAGGAAACACGGTGTTCACCATCGAGTAGCAGCTCCCCATCATCCTCAAACTAGTGGACAAGAAAAAGTTTCCAACCGTCAGATCAAGGAAATCCTAGAAAAGACAGTAGGAAAATCAAGGAAAGATTGGTCTACTAAGTTGGATGAAGCACTTTGGGCGTACAGGACGCCTATAAAACATCACTCGGAACTACGCCATTCCATCTATTGTACGGCAAATCTTGTCATCTTCCAGGTTATTAAAACATAGAGCATCATGGGCTGTAAAAATGACAAATTTCGATATTAAGCCAGCTGTAGAAAGGAAATTAATTCAAATCAACGAGTTAGATGGGATTAGACATCAAGCTTATGAAAACTCCAAGATCTACAAAGAAAAGACAAAAGCCTACCACGATAAGAAGATTATCTCCAGACATTTTGAACCAAATGACCAGGTGCTCCTGTATAACTCTCGGTTAACATTGTTCCGTGGAAAATTGCGTTTGCGCTGGTCAGGTCCTTTCGCTATCAAAGAAGTCAAACCTAATGGAACCGTTATCCTAATTAACTCTAGAGGAGAAGAATTCATAGCAAATGGACAACGAGTGAAACACTATTGGGCACAAGCAGAGATTCCAAGAAGTCAAAGCAGAAGCTTGGAACTTCTTGATAAAAATTGAACTGCTACCTTTAGTCAAGCTAACGACTTAAAACAAGCGCTTCTGGGAGGAAACCCACAGGTAAGTTTAGGTGCTAACAATATAAAAAATAATAATAATAAAAAACTAATTAAATTTAATAAGTGTTTATTGAAAACTTAAACAAAGTTATAAGGAAAAGAATCGAGAAAACTGAAGAGCATCGATCGACACCCGGTAGTGTCGATCGATACCCAAACCCGACATAAAAATCGCATGTTGCTCGACACCCTCATTCATAACAAACAAGCCCGAAAACAAAACAAAAATTGCCCCTTTTGCTTTCTCTCTCGAAATTCAACCGATTTTGGTGACTTCAAGCTCTAATCCACTTGATTTTCGATTCTCTTATTGTCTATCACTTCCAAATTCACAGAATCACAAGGTATGTCTCCAAAATCTCTTATTTTTTTAGAAACTAGGGCTCATATGAAAATCGTATTAGAATGAGAATTGAGGCTTGATTAGAAACATTTAGGGTGTTGGAATGTTGGAATGTTGGAATAGAGTTTGTCTACTGATCCTATGTCCGATTACAACATGTTGCAAACGATTTGAGCCCGAACCATGAGAGTTGCGATTTCTGAACGAGTGTTCGATCGACACTATTCTCTGTTACATGTGAGTTCTTATTTCTTTTGTTGTTTTGTATGCAGATGGACGAGAGGAGGACACCGAGGAGGACTACCCCTCCATCTCTTTTCCCTTAAAAAATTATGCTTAATATTTATATTTTATTTTGCTGTGATATTTAGACATATTTCTATTTTATTAAGCTTGATTATGAACTATTTGCTTTCATTCGCTATTTAACGTGTGTTTGAATGTCTAACAGTGCAAACTAAGCTGGCTGATGAACCAAAGAGGGGATTCAGAACATTCCCGCACTCTAACTTGAGAGCAGTTTCATTCTTTCGAGAGAGCATCGGTCGACGCCAAGTCTTGTGGCGATCGATACTATTAACAGAAAGGTACATCATTCCATTTCAACTAATAGCAAGTTCATATTCATTTATTTCCTAATCCAATCTCAGACTGAGCTACACTGGGACAGTGTTGTTTAAGTCTGGGGGAGGTAGTTACTAACCTTGTTTTCTATTTTGGATTTTTAGTGTCATAAAAAAATATAAAAATAAAAATGTTTTATTACGGTTTTATCAAGTCAAAACAGAGTCATAAGGATCATGAACTGATTCCCGGAGCGATGTAACTTAACCACAATCCTAGCACCATTCATAGGATATTGGATCAGAAAAGTTTAAGTGGATCTAAACCGCCAATAACATCCATACTTGCTAGAATCCCCGAAAAGGAACCAAAGCTGACTTTCAATCTAATCAACATTATCTGCTTATTTTGGGGATTGAGATACATTGGATCGGGTTCCTCCTGCAAGTCCAGAAGGTAAAAGTCTATAATTCTGATCCCCCTATTCTCCTTTCTTCAGCATTTATATATAAAGTAAAGGAAAGATGAAATGATTTCCCAAGAGATGCGGAGGAGTAGGAGTGTCTCTCGCGACCCCATTATTCCAATTCTTGAAGAATGATCACACATTGTGGCAGAGTGAGGGGTAGGAACATTTCCTATGGTCCCACTATTCGCCTACACTTTGAAAAGCAAAAAAAAAAAAGAGAAAAGAAAGTATAAAGATTCAGAGAAGAAAAAAAGAGAAAGGAAAGGAATTAGAAAAAGACTGCATAACAGCTTGTTTGAGTTGAATCAATGTGTCCCTTGATCAATACTCCCAAGACAAAGCCTACACTTTATTTTATGCAAGAAATGAAGTTAGTGCAGGGGTATGTCAGTGGAACTCTAGCAGTGTTATGGAATGGCATGGTTTCTAAGCTTGAGCTGAATAAGTGAAAACGTCTCAGATATGTTTGCTACAGGTTTATGGCAATGGTGATGCTCTAAAGAACTGGTGAATCCTCACATTTTCAAACTTCTTCCATTGGAACATTCTATGTTTTACTTGAGGGCAAGCAAAGCATAAGTCTGGGGGAGTTGATATGTCATGGTTTTTACCTGTTTTCCACCATGATAGAAGTCTTTTATTTAACATATTACTATACAAATGTAGTTGTTTTAGACACTTTACAGGTCTAGGTACTTGCTTGAAGAAAGTATAGTTTATGGAGTGTTTTGGAACAATTGAAGAAAGACCCCTGAAGACATCAAGTCAGAGTCTGTTCTTACTAGCAGTGTCGGTCGATACCAGGCATATCCGAGATATTAATGAAGATTTGAAGATATTACAAGTTTCACCCGAACTTCCAAAAATTATACAAGAGGCCAAAAACGAGTCTTAGGCTATATATTAGGTTAAGCAGCCACCTTGTCGCAGAGAGTTCTTTTTATGTTTTACAAGCTATACTTAGAGAGAGAGGAGAGATCGGAGAGAAAGATCTAAACCCTTTTGAGAGAAGATCTTGAACTCCCTTGATTTGTTCTTCATCTTGTTTTCTATTCAATTACTTAAGTTATTCATTGTGTATTTCATGATTCTGTCTGAGTAATTCCTTGTTAGATTTAGGTTTCTTAAAGGGTTAATTATGCTTTGTTGATTTGAAGTTTATTTAGAGATCTATCATGTTCTTCATCTAAGTTGTTCTTATTACCAAACGTTAGGATTGATCACCCTAGATTTAGATCTTAGGATTTTTTGTTGTAGGCAAGAGCCTAGTCAACCTCCTAAATAAAACTTAGACGATCTTATCAACTAAAATCGTACGAAAGTAGATTTAGGTGATTAGAGAACAAATCAAACCTTTAACCCAATTATGTTTCGAAGTAGCATCGATCGACACCAAAAGGCATCGATCGATACTCCCCTAGGATTTACCTACGAGAGTAGGAAACCTGGTATGAAACGTTTTAGTAATCATTATATGCGAGAGTTGAATGATTATATATGTGGTTTGAGTTTAAGAACATTATCTGATCTCTGATAAAACATTAGTTGCATTCATAAACCTGAAAGAATACATGAATCTAATCCCCCTCATTTCTAGAAACTACAATTTTCTTTACATTACTATTTGCTGCTTTTATTCATATTCTTCTAGCTTTATTTCAAAGACAGTAGGTTTATTGTGTAATCTCAGAGTCTTTGTGGATTCAATCCATAAATACTACGTATTGACGCTCTTATTTGAGAGAGTTAAAACAAACGCTTAGGGTAATTTGAGCGATATCACTTGAGCCAATACCGAGGCTGCTAAGAAGAGAGATGTGTTGAGTATTACCAAGTGTAAATATAATAATAGTGTTTTTTGAATATATGGTATCTAGAAATTTTAAATGAGTAAATATTAAATTATATTTTAATAACATGTGTTAAATTTTTTTTTACATGTTTTAGACATGTTTGAATTTTTTATTTATCTCAATAATACTTAGTTAGTAAAACTTTCTTGCAGTTGAACTAGTAGTTGAAAAAATTTCTTGCAGTTAATATTTTATTTTTATTTTTACTTCATTTAGTTGTAAACATAATACTAGTTTATGGCATGTAGACATTTTAAATGAGTAAATTTTTGAATTATGTTTTAATTACATGTGTTAAATATGTTATACATGTTTTAGACATGTTTGAATTTTTTTTTATCTTAGTAATACCTAGTAAAACTAGTAGTTCAAAACTTTTTTTGCAGTTAGTGTTTTATTATTATTTTTACTTTATTTAGTTGTAAATATAATATTAGTTTATGCCTTTGTGGTATACATGTTTTACATGTATGATTTAATATTCTTTTAAAAATTATAATTAGATGTTAAATGCAAATTTTTAAAGGAAGAGATTCCCGAGTTATACGACCAACAGAAAGCAATTTTTGTTGCTAGTATTTCGTTTGTACTCTATCAAATGATAAAATTATATTAGCGTTTTGCTTTGTTTGAAAAATTGCACATAGTATTTCATTTTGTTGCTAGAATTTATTTCTAGTTATTTAAAAAATAATATAAGAGGATCTTGTTTTTCTAACAAATTGCACAAACTGTATATAGTAAATCCAACTGAAAACAATAATACATCCAAATTTGAAGTCTCAATTTCTTTTCTTTTTTTCTCTTTTCTCATTTTTTTTTCTTTTGGCTTTTCTCCAGGGTTTTTGTTAAAAAAAAAAAAATCTTAGACCTTTGACGTGGAACCATTTCGTGGATAACCATTTGTTTCCTTTCACCTGAAAGTCAAAGCGGGTGATACTGAAGTTTAGAGACATGACATTATTATATAAATTTCAGTGAGCAAAAGTAAGACATCTCACTTGTTTGGTAGAACAGAGTCCTTCTTCAGTTCTTTGGCACGTTTCGAGAGCTCGTTTCACCGTGGGGCTACACTAATGTTTCCTTTTAACACTGTCTCGCCACCATCATCAACATCAGAGCTAAAGTATTGTGTCAAAACATCCTTTTGAATAGAATGGCTATTTCCACAAAGAGCTTAAGCTAAAAACATGAACGCTATAGCCTATAACATCTTCCAGCAATTACAAACATGTGCAATAACAAAAACATATATCAAAGGCCCTATTTTAGCAACCTTGAACTTAAAGAGCTGGTAAATTTGCCGAAATCAGAATATGCCAATAACAGCTTACAGAAACTTTCCATTTGAGAATGCTACAATCTTCAAAAATCTACACTAAAAATTATCAGAATTTCAATATTCACTACTTTTCTAGCTAGGAAATCAAAACAATAACAAGAGTCATACGGGCCATTAGAACGACCCTACTTTACCTTGCCGAAGCGCTTGAGATGGGCAGCGTAAGCCTTGACGAACTCGTGTGGAGATACATCCTTCACCGTTTTACATGTAGCCATTCTTCTACAAACTAAGCTGTCACTAACCAAGGAGAATGCATACTAAAATCCATATTGAAAATGGAAAGGACCATCAGATTTGGTACCCAGAGCAGAGAGAATGTCGTGTTAAGAACAGAAGTCTCCCTGAATTGGGTAACCATCATCTCTGATTCGCATCGTTAATGGCTTAAGACATCTGCAAGGAAATTGGAATCAAACAGAATCATACAAGGAGGGTGCGTGAAACTAGGAGCTGCAACTTTGTTTATTATCCAGATTTTCTCAGATTTTCACAGTTAGAAGATGAAAACGAATTAGGAAAATATTTATCACATATTATAAAGTTTATCCAGATACAGCTTATAATAACCTGCAAAGTCATTTTCTTGGGATTTAAATTTTCAGAATGGGTATCGATACACATCTAATCTGGCTTATGATGATAACACCCAGATAATGGTTTTTGTATAGGTACTTTAAATGCAAAATGTAATCAAATAATAGATCATGAATTTGAGTTGGGTTAATGTAAGAGAAGAAATAATATGTATATGTGAGTTTTAACCAGATATTAAAAGATATTACAAAGTTAATCTAGATACAACTTGATCATTGGACATTCTAAATGAAAAATACTTGTTGAATTTTTTTATTTTTTTGTGAAAGATTAGGAGTTGAACACTCAGGTTCAAAACTCTAAAAGCACAGATCTTAAAATCACAAAAGCAAAATAGCTATCACTTGATATAATTTTCGGGAACACAATGGTGGAAGCAGAGACTTATGGGAACACTGCAATGACGGCAATGGATGCAAAGGCTTACAGGAAGAGTCCAAGACAAAGGTGGAGGTGGGGGCAGGAACACGGTGGTTGAGACTAATGCTTACAAGACGGCTGTGGAGGCTGATTGCTTACAGAAACACAATGGCGGAGCCAAGGCAAGTGAAATACTTGCAGTTTTTACATGTATAGAAAGATAAACGAGATAAAATCTTTAAACATAATTTGATTCAAGGTTAATAAACGTGCCTCTGTTGATGAAATAAATAGAAAAGCTTTTGCAGACGTTGAAACACATGATGATTTCGAAGATTTTTTCAATTCCTGAAAAAGAGATCAATCAATAGCTAAAATAAAAAAGAATTAAATAAAAGGTATCTCGGTCAATCTCCCCCGCTTGTATGTGTTAAATATATGAATAGTATATTTTTAATAATATTTGATTTGGATATTGCGGATCCTAAAATCCACACTAGGTATTTGGTAGTGTTTATATGTAAAATTATGAAAGAAAAAGAATGTGGGCAACAATATCCTCAAAACACAACGATGTAATCAATTTCCAGTTGACAAAAATATACTTTTATTGAAGTAATATGATCAAATACAATGATATAATGAAATCAAGATATACGGGAAATAACTAATATCAATTGAAAGGTTAAAAGAATGAGAGAGATTGAGCTCGAGGTCTAAGTGTGTGGTGTAAGTCTCTAGATTTTCACGTGTATTGTTCTTTGTGTTCCTTCTTCTTCTTATACCTGCATTCTTGCGAGATCGCCTCAACTGCTTTGATATTGTCGGGATCTTAGATTGACTGCTTCCAGCTCGTCGTTGCCTAGTTAATGAGCCGGTTTGAAACAGAATTATTGAGTCTGCTTTCTCTCTTTGATTGATTCCAGCCCAACAATTGATCGACCAAAATCAGGCCCAACAGATAATGATGCGTTTACAAGTTATACTAGTTGTACTATTTTTGGAAAAAAATCGTCTTTATCTTTTTGCTCTGGAGGCCAAAAAACTAGATGAGTAGCCAGAAAATACTTCAAACATTGCTCTAACATATTTTAGAATCATCAATTTGTAAAAATACAATATATGTTTTTCCAAAATAATATCGCTAACCAAACAAGAGAAACTTTTAAAGTATAAGGTATAATATGTAAGCTTATAGGATGGTATAACAATTAGCAAAAAAAAATTATAAAACTTAAATAAAATTAGGAATATATCACAAAACGGCCTCGTAACATTGACATTAACTTAAACTACCAATTTTCGAAAGTTAGATTATGTTTTTCCAGAATAATGTGGTTAATCAAGTAAATAAACAATTAAAATATAAGGTAGATTATGTAAACTTATGTGATGATGTAATAATTGTCAAAAAAAAATTACATAAAATACTTAGGAATCGTAAAACTAGTATAACTACTCGACATTAATGTTCAACCATAATGTTTAAAACATGATACACGTTTAAAACGTGATGCACACAATACAAAATGAAATAAAATAGTTATGCTAGTATTTGAATTGTACCGATTTGTACAATGTTGTACTAGTTTTGAGTTATACCGGTTTATACATAGTTGTACTAGTTTTTGAGTTGTACCGGTTTGTATATAGTTGTATTTTAGCTGTGAAATAAAAAAAAACTAGTTGTACCACATAAAATTTAAACTTACCTCAGTTGTACCATTTCATTATGTGTACATGCCTTTGCCCCAATAAAATGAAATCATCAATTTTGTTAAAATAAATTACATGTATGTTTTTCAAGAATTATGTGGACAAACAAGTTAACAAACCTTAAAAGTATAAGGTAGATCATGTAAACTTATGGAGTTGTGTAATATTTTTTTTTTCCAAACCAATAAATAAATTAAGAGAAACTTTTTAAGTACATATCATTTGGGATATTTAATTGTTTTTCTCATATGGAATACCAAATTAGTTTTATCAATTTCTGAAATGTCAAAGTTGTACCAATAATACTCGTCTAATATATAATAAAAATATATCAATTATTTATATGTCTAGTTTTAGGGGTTTTACCAATATTTTCACATCATAACTTTGTAAAAATATGTAATGTTTGTTTATCATGATAATATAGCTAATATAGTTAACTTAAAAGTATAAAGTATATAATAAAAAATTAAAAGTGTAATGTAATAATTTCATAAATTTTTTTTTTTTCAAAAGTAGATGAAATTTTGTCATCATTTACCGATTAGAACATTTGTATATTTATTTCATATGTAAAACATGATTTATTAGTCGTGTTAATTATAGTATCTATATATTATACATAAATTATAACATGTATATACCAGTTATACTAGTTATACAATTTATTAACATGTTTAGTTGTACGAGTTATACTAGTTATACCCAGTCAAATGTGAAAATGAGATAACGAAGATTGTGTGGCTTTGAGTTAATCACGTGGTTGAGATTAAGAAAAATAAAGGAGAGAGAAGGAGAGATATGTGAAATCGTGTGGCTAAGATTAAAACATAGATGAGATGATCCAACGGTTATGGTTGAAGTTTCATTACTGGCATTTTCATAGATATCACATCTTTTTCTTATCTTCATCTAAAGGTTCTGATTTAAACAAAGAAAATTAAATCCAATGACTCATATTATTATTTTATTAATGGCAATATTGTAATTTTTATGTATTTGGTCTATGTAGATTAAATTTGGATGTGTGAGACTTGTTTTTGACCATTTTGTCTATTTAAGAATTTGGTCCAAGAAAAATAGAAAAAAAAAAGATAATGGCGAAATAGGTGATATGATCTTGGACAGTGAGAAAGCTAAACTCAAGGAAATTCTGGGGATCCATAACGAAGGAGGCACGAGTAAATACCTAGGTCTGCCGGAGTGTTTCTCTGGTTCAAAGGTGAAACACTCCGGCAGACCTAGGGAGTGAAGAAATTGCAACCACATCCTTGATTGGGGTGTGTTAAGGAAAAGACCAATATGTAGCCGCATATCTGGTTGCAACAGAGTCCCATCGAAATCTAAACTTAAAAGGCCAAATATGACAACATTTGGATTACTCATCAAGTTTTAAAAGGCCAAAAATTGAGCCAAACAAAATTTGGTTTCCATAGCTAACCGAAAACACTGAAGGTACATGAAACTTAGATTGAAGAACATTCAAAATCCATTTAATCTGAAGAAGCAGACACATATTTTTTCCTTAAAAAATCCCCATGTATGTTCACTTGAAGCACTTCTCTCAGCTTCGCTTTCATCCTCCAACAAAGTCCTTGTAATCCTCTTGCTTTTATTTTTATATATATAAGCTTTGTTACATAACCAAGATAAATGAATAAAGTCAGAGATGAATTCTTCCTTTTCCATCTACACCATGTCCACTTCACGTCTCAGGACTTGCATAAACTGTATATATAAAAGGAAAAACTATGGTAAATTATACTCGGTTTCCAAAATGTATATATTAGACACATTGGTTCACCTGATCATTATGGTCTTACGAGATCAGATTGTCACAACTGGCGTCTTTTAGCATTGCCTTTGAGAATTTGTGTTAGAGGAATTAGAGTTTGACAAAGGGGTTTGACACACACAGAAACACATATCATTTGACAAAGAAAAAAACCCAGAACATATGCTTAAACATCATGGAGGTTATATCTTCTTTGTTAATGTACTCTGAAAACTCATGAGATGGAGCTTTTGGGCTCCTACAGCTGACTTGGAATGCTTCAACCAAGCTTTGTTAGCAAAACAAGCATGGGAAATGATCAATCAACCAGACTGTCTAATGACACGACCCCTCAAAAGCAGGTATTTCCCGAACTCTCAGTTCTTGGATGCTGCGATCGGAGAAAGGCCTTCTTTCGCATGGAGAAGACTGTTGTATGGTAGAGAGCTTCTTCATAAGGGTAAAACAGATTGTAGGGGATGGTCGCAACACTAGAGTATGGTTAGACAAATGATAGAGGATCCAGAATTGGGTATGAGGGTCCCGTGGATAAAAAATACTTCCTTTGACGTCAACCTCATGGCCAATGGTTTGATTGATTTCACAACGAGAAGATGGAATGTTCGGGCCTTACAAGAAATTTTTGTCCCAGGGGATGTGGAGTTGATCATATCTAAACAACCATCTATCTCTCATGAGGACTCCTTTTCTTGGAAGTATAACAAAAGTGGAAATCTGACTGTCAAGTCCGCTTATTGGCTTGCCAGAGATCAAACGATAAAGGAGTGTTTTCTGGAAGTGCTAGTGCTTCCATCTATCAACTCCATCAAAGACAAAATTTGGAAAATCCAGTCAGTTCCTAAAAGCAAGACGTTCTTATGGAAATCCCTGAGTGAGGCCCTCCCAGTGGCGGATCTTATAGGAAAAAGAGGCTTGCTGATGGATGGAAGATGCCAGGTGTGTAGCGGGGAGGGAGAATCAATCAATCATGTTCTCTTCCAGTGTCCTCCTGCCAGACAAGTATGTGCGTTATCGGGAATTCCTCATCCTGAGTTTGGGTTTTCAGAAGAAAGCATTTTCGCCAATCTCAATTTCATCTTAAACTTGAACTCTCGCCTCTATGGAGAGACTGAAAACAAGAGGACCTGGCCTTGGGTGACCTGGTGTATCTGGAAGAGCAGAAATGATTTTTTCTTTAAAGGAAGAAGGTGGTCTCCAGAAGAAATACAAGTGAAGGCCAAACAGGAAGCGGATGAGTGGTACTTGGTGCAACAAGTAGAGGAGGAAACCTCCAAGGTGAAATCAAAGGTTTCAGTACAAACCAAAAGGCGATGGCTTCCACCGAGGGAAGGATGGTTGATGTGTAACGTTGGATTCGATTGGGACAATCAAAAGAAATTGGTTGGTGCTGCGTGGGTTCTAAGGAACCATAGAGGATTGGTACTTATTCACACTAGAAGAGCCTTCTCGCAGATCAGGAGTTTGGATGAAGCGAGACTAGTAGCGGTACTATGGGCGGTGGAAAGCATGACTAGTCTTCACTACAACAAGATTGTGTTTGCAGGTGACTTCAAAGATTTATTCTTGGCGGTGAAGAACCCCAGCCAATGGCCTGCTCTACGATTCCAAACTATGGAGATGAATATAAAGTTGAGCTTGATGGAAAATTATCAACTTCTGGGAATTTCAAAGGAGGAAAATAGAGGAGCGGCTATCATTGCTCAAAGTGTGACTAAAGAAGGACGAGTGCAATCTTATGTTGCCAATGGAACCCATCCTGGCTTTTTGAACTCTTTGTTAATGAAAGCCGATTCTTCTAATTAGTCTCTGGGTAAGCTTTTTTGAGTTTGGTGTTTGTTCTTGGTTAGGTTGCTTGGCGCTCCCTGTCAAGCTGGGGGTTGGCCTCTCGCTGATGTTGTATTTGTATGTGCGGACTTTGGTTATTCTACTTTTAATGAGTTTCAACTTGGAAAAAAAAATATAGTTGAGGTACTTTTTGAAGAATTTATACCACTAATGTTGCTTTAAGAGCATCATTAACCTCAGTCTCTTAATCGGGGTTCTTAACTTATGATTTGACATTCTTTTTATTTTTTTTTGTTTTTTTATAATTTTCGGCTAAGAAACGGCTTTTATATCTCTTATTTAAGAAATGATTATTAGTTTTATCAAAAGAAAAACTAAGAACCGTTTTTTTTTATCCGAAGCTAAGAACTTCGGTTAAAATACCAGGGTTAATGATGGTCTAACTCATTTTAGAATAAAGTCCTATCAAAAGCCTTCTCCCTCCATTTACATTTTCATTAATTTATATAAAAAACTGTTAACAAACTAGTGGAAAGACAAAGAAAATTACACATAAGAAGCTCTCTCCAGATCTCTTACATGGCGACCTTGATTCATTGTTAGTGATCACTTTTCTTAGTTTATATATCTTAACCGATACCGAATCATATCTCTAGAAGCTCGGAGAAGTCGTCTCTGTTCCGGAGATCCAAAACGTTGCCGACGGGATCATATAAAAGATTTGCAACTCCTCTGATTCCAACTTACAGATATGTTACCGCCTCTGATATCCAACGGGGCGGTGATGGTGACAGCTGCGATAGTGATACCACTAACTTCGCGGCGGTGCTGAACTCTGAATCGGCGCCGATTCAAGTTTTGGCGACTCAATCACCGAGTCAAAAGATAACTAGGCTGTGGACTCATTTTTCTCTTACTCATTGTGTATGTTATGCTTTTTGTCTTTGTCTTCGTCATTTATGATTGATACTTCTTGTCTATAGGATAGGGTTGTATCCATTCATAGCGATCTCTGTTTTCTCTCTCTTGCTTGATAATACAAGCAAGCATGTATAGTGAAGTGGTTGGCATTTTCTAATGTTTTTTTTACTCTTGTTGCAGCTCAAATTCATTTGTTCATTTTCTTTTCTTTATGTGATGTTTCTTCGAGCTAAAGTTTCAAAACTAGAGGTATGTTTCTTTCCTTTTCTTGTTCTTCATGTTATTCTGGTCGGAACTTGACCAGGTAATCTTGGAACAAGACACTATGTTTGAAAAAACCTCAGACTTTTGTAAGAGAGAGAGATTTTTTTTTTTTCGTCTCTTCTTCTGCATGCTTTAAATTGGTGATTTCTCCCAACTTCTGATTTCTTGTTACAGGAAGAGAACTCCATCCTTCTAACAAAACTAGGAGTTTGCCGCGCTTCGCGCGGGGTCATTGACTTTAAACACAGCCGTTCAGTCCACTCCGGCAGAAAGTTTGTATTCAAGAGAGAGTGATTCTGAGTTATCTTAAGTAGTATGTGGATCATTTGAAAAAACGGTGTGTGACTGATCGTTTAATTTGAACCATTAGTTGATATGTCATTGTATGTGTGCATTGAAGTGATGCTTTTGGTGTAAAAGATGGCAAAATGTTACGTGTTTGTGGCGTGTAGTCTGGCCCATACGGTTTATGTATAGTTTATAATTACTTGGACTTTTTATTAATGTACATGGGCCATGTGTGCAACTTTAGAGTTGGAAGACCTAGAGTACGACGTTTTGGGGTTCAATCTTTAGTCTCTCTTATTAAAACTGCTGCAAAGTGTTGGATTCTAAATGAAAACGTGGACGTTAAGATAAGAAAGGTGGAAGGCGTAGTGTTTTTCTTTGTGAGTTTTTAAAGTACGCATAGGTAGACTATTGTAAAAGGAGAAAGAAGAAATAATTGACGATTCAAATGTGGATAGCAAAATGGAAACAGTGATGCATAGAAGTCTTGGATCCGCTTGAGGGCCGATCACATAGTTCAAATAAAATGAATTCTTCAGTTGCTTAAAGTGAAATAAAAGTTTGCAGTAGTTTTTATGTTATTTACATGACAGCTCTACAGTGGGTGGAGTTTTCGCCTTTTGAGGCTGTCCTAACGGCTTAATAGTGACATGGCTAAAATCAGGATCGCCCATCGCTAAATGCGTTGAGGCTCTGTTATCTGAAGGGAAGGTGAACAAAACCATTTTAATACATATTTGAAGATGATCATTTTCATTAACTTTTTTTCTAGAGGGTGATCTTTGTTAACCAGAGACCATGTGGCGTAGACGTTAAACTCAAAACTGTTGCAAGTCTCATACCGGTTGCTTAGATACAACATTTTATACACACTTGTTAGTTGTACGAACCATTGTGCTTTAAAAAAGCACTCCAATGCGGATGGGGTGCTGTTGTTTGACGCTAAATAGAGAAAAGAAAATAAAGAAGTGAAGAAATTGCAACCAGATCCTTGATTGGGGTGTGTTAAGGAAAATATGTAGCCGCATATCTGGTTGCAACAGAGTCCCATCGAAATCTAAACTTAAAAGGCCAAATATGACAACATTTGGATTACTCATCAAGTTTTAAAAGGCCAAAAATTGAGCCAAACAAAATTTGATTTCCATAGCTAACCGAAAACACTGAAGGTACATGAAACTTAGATTGAAGAACATTCAAAATCCACTTAATCTGAAGAAGCAGACACATTTTTTTCCTTCCTTTTATGTAAATATATGCATACAATTGCTGAACATCCTGAATCGACTTTGCCATTAACAATGGGTACCCTGTCAAGCTGACATGATTTCATAATGTAGTTATATTGGTTCATCAATTACATCGAGATGCGTTCACATTGTAGGCGCGAATGTGTCATTTTCCAAAGATGCAGAATCCTCCAAAATATCCAGAGAAAATAATTTTTTGTGGTTAGCGCCGTGAATTGATGATATGATCAAGGTGCATGTTATATAAAATAAGAACTACAACATAATAAAGTGATGGAAGATATACTATCTTCTGGGTTATATACTTTTCTATCCCTATAGGTGCTAGAAGCTCTGCTTGTGGATGTTTAATGAGGTTCCAGATCAGGAAAGAGAGAAAAAACTGATAGATGCAGGATTGAATATATCCAAATTGGTGAATATAAGACTTGTGCATAGGCAGGGAAATGTAGTAATTAGGCGTCATTTAGAGAGTTTACCGCTAGAAACTTTTGACTCAGTAAGTTATTTGGTTTCCTTTGCTTTATCTGGTTGATGTAGCTTGCGAATACATATGCCATGTTACCAAATCAAATTGCAGATCTTAATTCTTGCAGAACAGTCACTGGAAAACTCTATTGTTCATTCAAACTCCCGATCTCTTGCCACGCTACTCCTTATTCGAGATATACAGGTACATATCCTATGTCATCTAATAGGGCTGTTAAATCCGGATTTTGCTCCTGTTTTTTTGTTCGAGTATTTCGGTATATAAAAATTAATTACCATATTAAAATTATATCTAATTTGATTTGGTTCGGTTTGTGTCTATCAGGTTTTTATTTATTCAGTTTTATACAAGAATTATCTTTCAAAACATTTTCTCATTTTTAGTTTATATGATTAAAAATCAAATTTAATAAAACAAAAAGATATTTTGAGTACTCTAAGTTTTAAATAGAATATTTTTTGACTATTAAAAAATAAATAGCTAAAACAAAAAAAAAACAATTATTACAATTTTAGTAAAAATTTTAAAATATTAATATCAAAAGATTATTAAATAACTTAATTTCAGCACATGTCTGTCAATAAAATTCTTTAACTTAAAACAAAATAGCAAATTAGTAAAATTAACGTCTTAAATATCAAAATTGTATCAAGTAGAAAAATAATGTATATATATATATTATCATCTATATTATATAATTTATGTATAACTAGGCTACTCTATTTTAATTATCATTTATACGACATTACCAAATCTAAACCACTTTTCTATTTTAGTTTGATTTTAATTGATTTGGTTTACCTGTATTTTGACCCAGACCCGTGGTCGAACCCGTTAATCCGATGACTCAATATGTAATCCGGTTTGGGTTTTAGGAAAAACCATTATTTAAAACCTGATTAGACCCGCAAAACTGTTAAACCCCAGAACCCGACTACCAGTACGTAACTTTTACTTATTTTTTTCTTAGATTTTTTCAGTTAGAATATGTTTATTATTCTAATTAAGAATTTATGTTTTTAGTTTTTCGGAAATAAAAAGATCATATGATCATGTAAATTATGAATCTATTGACAAAATAATTTTTTGGATTGTTGAAGAAGAATAACATGTTAAGCTTGACTATAATGAATTAGAAAATATTGTTGCAGAAGAATATCTCATACATGATAAAGTGACAAACTTAAAAAAATATTGATATAGCTTTTAAAATTTTAATTGATCTTTCTGATATCTTAAAACATATATAATATCGATTAAATTATTTTATTTGTGATTTTTAGAAGGTAAATAAGAATGAAACTTGCTTTGCTTCTGCAGGGTTGAGAAATGATGTCAATTTTCTCTGATGAGTGTCATTTCTGCTGCAGGGTACCGATTTTTTATTTTTACTAGAACATTTCCCGGGCTACGCCCGGGTTAAGTTTTTTATAAAATTATTACAATACTCATGATCTTACATTCTTATGGATCGAAAAGACAATTTTATGTTTATCAAATATAAAACTTGTTTAATGGTAAGTTGAAAACAATTTAGCTTACGCCTATGTATATGTTTGTATGGTTTATATGGTTCGAGTAGAAGCGTTCTACTAATACTCAAAGCTCTTTGGAATTTTTCAAAAAAAAATAGAAAACATTAATTTGTCTTAAACAAACTCTATCTCTGAAACTGATTAACCTAGCGCAATTTTTGTGTACAATTCTGTGTATAACAACTAATCTTTTTTTTCTTTGTTTCCTTAAAATTATTCCAAGTAATTCGAGAAATGTTACAAAATCAGGAAACACCATGGTTGCAGCTAATACTATAACTGTATAACATAAGGAAATAATAAAAGAGTAAGTAAATGCGAGAACAACATTCTCTATTCAGAAGTGTCGTAGCAAATGTGTCCCCACAATTACTGTATTGGCAAATGTGTCAACAGCTTCTTATATGCCTCAAGAACCACATTAAAAACAATAAAGTCTTATGTTATATGATGTTAGTAACACCTAACCAGAGATTTGTATTATACCTCTGTCAAAGACTAACTTCTCATTATAATAAGAAAATATATAATAATTCAAACAGTAAGCTACCTGAATTGTCAATATCAATTCTCCCAAATATTAAATTAATCTCATTGTCGCTCTGTTGAATGCAATACCGATTTTCTTTGGAACCAGGAGAAAGGAGAAACACACCCATGGATGCATCTAGGCATAAGCAAACACATCTGCTTGTATTGTTTCATTGCATCAAATATTCCCATCGCTGAAAAGGAAAATGGCTAAATCATTTTATCAATTATTCTTTTGCTTCGTCGATGGTATTCTCAAACAATCATGCTTTCCATCTCTAACACCCACAACATCTGATGCATTACTGATCAAATCACCCACATCAGAATCTGGTTCTCCAAACTATCTTAATCTTTGAGGTAATTATGGAGGAGATCATCTTTCTTATCATCCCTCAGCTGCTACTACATCAGTAAGAGCTTTCCAATCATCCACGCTCTGTTATCATCATCATATGCATTTCTCTCTTCTGTTATGTTAACAGTCAATATCCACTACTGCTACTCTTGATGCGCCTCACATGGATCTATTAGAAGTTGAATCCACAAAGCTCTCATGAAGAATATTCTTATCATTGCCATCCTCTTCTCTACAGAGATTCTAAATTCCCCGGAGGATTCTCTTTGTTCTGGATTTTAAGTGCGATTAACACCCCTCTCCTACTTAAAACCCTTGTTCGTCTCCAGACCTAATAACAATATTAGAACCCAGAATCTATAGATAATCAAACCATACAGAAGGCAACATCCTAAGTAGACAAACACACAATCATTATAAATCCTGTGAAATTTGGAGAACATGAAAGAACGAAAATAAAATGTAATATATTTTAGCTGTTGGAAAGTAACCATTAAAAGACATATGTATGAGCCACTAAAAGTCACAAAGAAAAATGTGTGAGCCACATCTAACATTGGCTTTGCGTACTCTTCAAGAGAATGGAAAGCAAAAACCGAGAAGACATGAAAATATAAGCAATGCAAGATTGATGGCTTCCTGAAAGGATGATTCTGTCCCTAAAATCATCATATGCTTTTACAATATGATCGCCGGGCCTTTGCGGTTGATCTCGACATCTTCATTGCCAAAGAGTTGAATATGGTGCACTCGGTGGAAGTGAGAAGCAAAAGAAAAATGGGATATATAAGCTGTGGAGGTGGAGGAATCTCAAGAGATGCATGCTTTTCAGTTTACTGAAGTAATGAATGGGTAATTAGGAGCTATGTTTATGAGGCTCGACTGTTAAAGATGAAAAATGGAAAAGACGAAGTGTCGTAGGCAGAGTTTATCCAAGTTCCGGCGGATGTTAGGCTTCCAGCAGTAGGCTCAATTTGGGCCCGTACATTTTCTCTCTAATTTTAAAATATGAAGAAACCCAATATTTTCGTTAGCGACTGAAAATTAAATGATGTGTCAAAAAGAGAACTTTTGATTGGATGATTTTTTTAAACTGATGTGGCAGCTCTCTCCATTGAGCATATTGAACTTTTAGTATAGTAAGATTTTTGATAATCCAGGTATCCAGACCTTTCACTTAGTCTGACTATCCCACCGCGTCCAACCGGAACTGGCGAGGAAGGTCCTGGAGGCCAAATGGAAACTATGTTAAATCCGTTGTGGCCGAGGCTCGTACTCGTGATGGAGGGAACCTCAACTAAGGTTCCTTTACCACCAGACTATGAGGCTCGGTTCAGGGTAACGAATTGTGCATAAGACCTGCAGAATTCTACATTTATGACCAAGAAGAGGTTTGCTTCTATGATATAATGAGAAGGGCTCGTCAAAGACAAGAAATCATAATCGGTTATCGCCTTGCGGGTATGGACGAAGCTGTTATAAATCCTTTCAGATAAATCAAAGCTTAAAAAATGGTCGCTTGATGATGTTTATGTAGTCATTGCTTCATGTCAGTAACTAACAAAACCGTAGATGACCTCTTCATGTGTGTACACCTAATCTCTGAGTAATAGAGATTTGCTTATTAGAGCAACCAAAAACACACAAGAATATAAACCATTTGCATTTTATGGAGAGATGGTAAGAAGAAGAAGCAATCTAGACTCCAAATATTACGACACATTTTCATTGAATCACAAAGAAACAGAGAGACAATTATTTATTGTACAGTTCAAGGCAAAACACTCTTGAATCAAATGAATATCTTGTTTTGGTTCTTCTTTTCTATGAAAGATACAAGTAAAATGAAGCTAATTGCAGGAGAATCAACAATTAGTAAAAAAATAATAATAATAGAATCACCTGTTATGGTATGTAATTGATCAGAGAGTAGCATCAAGAGCATACTCCAATTGATATGACTTGGGGACTGTACACACTACGTCACACCACTCGATCTCCCCCCAAATCTCATCGCCACTCTTAGGCCTCTCAAGCGTAATTACCGCACACCAAACAACCTTTTTCTTATCGCCACCGTTAGGCACAAGCTCAGCCCACAAAACCGCCAACTTTCCACCATAATCAACCAACTGAAAACCATAACTGACAAACTTAGGCAGTCTTGTCAAACCCTTTAACTTCCTCCAGTGACCTGCCTTGGTGTCATACCATTTGAACTCTTCAGAACGATAACGGTATAGTACCTTTTCAATCACGCAACAAGAAAACCATCCCAAACTCGGTTTCCAGCCCCAAAACCTTTCCCATTGACCGTCTTTTGGTTTGTAAGCCGAATCACCAGAGGATCCAAACATGTAAACTTTTTTTCTAACCACTAAGCTTACAAAAACCGGAGGGCTCGAGACCTCAGGGTCCCAAGTTCGAGTGTTTGGATTGCAGCCTCTTGTTACATATATCTTTCTACCAAGGACATCGACCATTGGGTCCACCCACATATTTCCCGGCTCGCTTGAGGATGGAGCATCATCAAGGGGGCCGCCGATGTTGTAGATATCATTGGAAGGTCCGCCAATAAGACCAGACCAGTGCGCAGGAGCTGAATGGGGAACCGAGGTTGGAACCAAAACATTCCCACTTGACCCGTTAATCAGGTTTCAGGCAAAGAGTGAACCAGCGAGGGTTAGGGTCATGATCAGACCCAAAGCACACATAGAGACAACTCTGGTTGCGGCCTAATGTGGATCGGATCTTGTATAACTCTGGTGAGGCGATGAGTGATTGAAATCTCTTGGAGACGAGGGTGAGTATTGGGTAGTGAAATGCAGAGACGCGCGCGAAGCAGGTCAACAGCAAATCATCCGGAAGCGAAGGAAGTGGAGAGGACTGCTCTGTCGTCGCCTTACCTTCCCTATCTGGGGAAGTCATTGGTAGAATCAGAGAGAAGAAATCACTATTTATAAACTTTCAGATGCCTTAATTACTCGGTCTCACACGATTGCCCGTCAGAAAAATTCTTAAGACGTCGTCAAATGCGTTGTGAACTTCGTCAAATGCGTTTTGGATATTTAAATGTGAGTTTTTCTTAATACTGTATGTTCACAGTATACCACCTGAGAATATTGTAAGTTAACATTGTTAACACCGTCACCAAAACAATAAACCCTAAATTCTAAACTCTAAACTTTACATTCTTGGATAAATTTTAAACGCTTAAATAAATCTTAAATTTTGGATAAACCATAAATCTTTAGATAGTCTAAGATTTAAAATTTTGTTGACGGTGTTTATAATTTAGTGTTTAATGTTTAGGATTTAGTGTTAATGATTTAGGGTTTAGGATTTATCCAAAGATTTAGAGTTTAACTAAGGATTTAAGGTTTAATGTTTATGTTTTAGGTTTAGTGTTTTGCTCGCATGGTTAACAATATTAAAGACATTTTTTTTTGGCAATTACTACTATTTTTATTTATTATTATATATTTTTAAAAAATATAATATGACTTTGCAAATTCTTATTCTTATTATTTTTTTAAAAAAGCTGAATATAAAGTGACAAACTATTATTGGTTGGTGAACCTAAGAAAAATTCTTTAAATGTGGGAGGATATTAGTATATTGCTAATTGTATGCGTAATATCATATCAATATTCTATTTATACGTGGGTATATCATATTAATATTTACATGTGGGAATAAAGACTTTTATGGAACAAAGAAAGCTTATGGTCAATGTATAAATTTTGATCAATTTTTTTGTGTTCTTTGGCAAGCGAATTTCTGGAACAATGAAAAACTCAATCAAAATTGTTTTGGGTATTCAAAATGAAAGAGGTATGAATTAAAACTTATCTAGACATATCAGTGAACAAACTGCAAATTCTTTGCTTTCGTTAAGAAAAAATTACAAAATAGAAGTAATGGGAAGCCAGCCATATAGTTGTCTAAAAGTGAGAAAGAGGTTTTGATAAAATCTATAGCTGCAATTTTACTTATGTGATCTCAAGTTTTTTACTCCTGTTAAAAATTGGTGAAAACTTTGCTAATGCTATTGCGACGTTGGTGGGTTCGAACCCACCTCTAAAAAAAAAATTGAGTTCAATGGAAGAAAATGTGTTTACCCAAGAAAATAGTGGTTTGAGCTTTTAAAGCGACATATGATTTTAATCTAGCTTTTCTTGCTGAGCAATTAGGGAGATTACTTCAGTTCCCATATGTACTTTTGATGAAGGAATCAGGAGAAAATACTTGAGATTTAGTTTGCCATTACGACGACATGCGATAATCATTCTTATGCATAAACACGTATTTTAGTATTGAATGCCTTACTCGCTAGAAATATTCACTATGGGTATGAAATAAGAGCATGGGCGGATCTATAACTTCCTACGTGTTGGATAAGTTTGGACTACAAGATTCCTTTTCTTTATTGTGTTATGATTATCTAAAGGATTAGGAAATATGATTTGTGATAATGCTATTAGAATTAGGAAAAGTCTAGTTCTATATATGGAGATGCATATTGTGTTGCATAACATATATCTGATTTTGTGTTCTTGAGCTTTTGATTGAGTGAATAAGAGAGGAATTTCTTATTGATTGTGATTCTATATTTGGTATCAGAGACACAAACAAAAGAAACTTAAAAATTCAAACGATCATGGGTGAAATCAAGGAAGAAATCGTGCTACACAAGGAATCGTGAACTACTTCCATAAAGTTTCCAATGTTAACATCTACAAACTACACCGTCTGGTCTATGAGAATGAAAACAACACTCAAGGTAAGCGAAGTATGGGAGACGATTGATCCTGGAGTCAAAGATGATAAGAAGAACAATATGGCAATCACTCTTCTATTTCAGTCGATTCTAGAAGCTTTGATCCTGCAAGTCGGAGACTTAGAGACAGCAAAAGCAGTCTGGGATACGATTAAAGCTAGGCATATTGGAGCTGAGAGAGTAAAAGAAGCAAGACTACAAACTCTGATGGCAAAATTTGATAGACGTAAGATGAAAGAAGAAGATACCATTGATGTGTTTGTTGGGAAGATATCGGAGATAGCCTCAAAATCGACCTCACTGGGAGAGATCATTGATGAACAAAAGATCGTAAAGAAATTCCTTAAAAGCCTGCCGAGAAGAAAGTATATTCACATTGTTGCATCTCTGGAGCAAGTTCTTGATCTCAATAGAGCTAGCTTTGATGACATAGTTGGGAGGTTGAAAGCTTACTAGGAACGAATTAGAGAAGAAGAATAAGAGCTTTAAGACGATAAAAGAAAACTGTTATACTCCAATGTAGACTCACAGCAAGAGCAATACGGAGGACGTGGAAGTCGTGGATGCGGAGGACGATACGACTCCTATAGAGGACGAGGTTGTGGAAGGTACAATAACCTTCAACAACAACGAGAGGCTTACCGACAAGGAAACTTGCGAGATAATTCACATATTACCTGTTTCAAGTGCAACAAACTTGGTCACTACGCAAATGATTGTCCAGACAAGCTCCTCAAACTACAAGAAGCTACTGAAAAAGGACGATGACACCCATGAAGCCGACGAGTTAATGATGCATGAGGTTGTCTATCTTAACGAACAAAAGGTTAACCCAAGCATCTTTGACTCTGATCGTGACAATCAAAACGTGTGGTACCTTAATAAAGGAGCAAGTAACCACATGAGTGGAAATCGTATGTTTTTCTCCACCATTGATAAAAAAATCACCGGTAAAGTACGCTTCAGGGATGACTCGCGAGTTGATATTGTTGGTGAAGGCTCCATTCGGTTGGTCTTTGCGGGAGGAGATAAGAAATTTCTACATGACGTATACTTTATTCCGACTTTAAAAAGCAATATCATAAGTTTGGGTCAAACTACAAAAGTAGGCTAAGAAGTACGAATGAAGAACAACACACTGATGTTACTTGATTGCTCCGGACTCCTTATGATTGAGACTACACGATCTCGAAACCGACTATACAAGGCCTCCTTGCAGATAGATAATATCCAGTGTCTACAGATAGCTACAACTGATTCATCTAGATGGCATGCTCGCCTTGGCCATACCAATACTGAAACGATGAAACTAATGATAAATAAAGAGCTTGTCACCGGCATTCCAAGGATTATGGTCGAAAAAGAAACCTGTGCATCTTGCTTGTTTGGTAAACAAACCAGACAGCCATTCCCGCAGAAGACTCAATATCGAGCTAGTCATCTTCTAGAACTCATCCATGGGGATCTTTGTGGACCCATTACTCCTGCTACAGCAGGACAAAAATGATATGTGTTTGTCCTCATTGATGATTGCTCTCGTTACATGTGGACTGTTTTGATGAAAGAAAAAAGTGAAGCCTTTGAAAGCTTCAAGCGTTTCAAACTATAGTCGAGCAGGAAACGAAAGCTGCGATACAAACTCTGAGAACAGACATGGGGTTGAATTTTGAAAGTTTTTGTGACAAGAATGGTATTAAAAGTAATCTTACAGCACTGTACTCGCCTCAAAAGAATGGTGTTGTCGAGAGACGGAACCGCACGTTGCTAGAGATGACCAGAAAAGCATACTAAAACACATGAGTATTCCTAATTGGTTGTGGGGAGAGGCAGTACGGCATGCTACTAACTTGATCAACAGACTTGCAACTAGGTCACTTATGTGGAAGACACCGTATGAAGCCTTACGTGATACGAAGCCAAACCTCAAGCACTTAAGAGTTTTTGGATGTGTTTGTTACGCAGCAACATATACAGGTGGTAGAAGGAAGCTTGAAGATCGATCTAGATGTCTAGTGCATCTCGGTATAGAACCCGGGACTAAAGCCTATCGGCTGTTAGACCCATTGAAGAAGAAAGTTATAGTGAATCGTGATGTGGTCTTCATGGAGGATCAGAAATGGAATTGGAATATAGAGGAGTTGAGACACGAGAACACTCGTGGTTCTTTCAAAATTGAGCTAAAGGTTTTTTTTGATGACGAAGGTACGAAGGAAACAATGGGAGATATTGATGATATTACTCAAATTGAAGAAGAAGACGATAATATTGATGAAGGGGAAGAAGAACAGCCTCAATTACGAAGGTCAATAAGAGTAATCCTCAAACCTTCGTATCTAGACGACTACATTCCACTTGCTGATACAGAGCCCGAACGAATTCTCATGATCATCAATGATGAGCCGTGGAACTTCACAGAGGCAAAAGAGTTGCAGGTATGGCTTGAGGCATGTCACGGTGAGATTATATCTATCGAAAAAATAATACATGGACCTTAGTCGACTTGCCTCAAGGAGTGAAGCCAATCGGGCTAAAGTGGGTGTTTAAAATAAAACGTAATGCCGACGGGACCATTATCAAGTACAAGGCACGACTCGTAGCCAAAGGCTATGTTCAGAAACATGGGATTGATTACGACAAAGTGTTTGCCCCTGTTGCTTGAGTTGAAACGATCCGTCTTATTATTGCTTTGGCTGCTGCGTCAGGTTGGGAAATACATCAAAAACGATTTACAAACGCGAATACAATCCAAGAGGGTCGAAAGGCGCCTGCAACTCAACATGATCATGGGCGGGTCCCCTCCATGCGGCGACTCCGTGCGGTCCGTCAAGGATTATCGACAAAAGGCGACAACTTCACAAAATGGCCTGTTAGGCTTGAGAATGATCCTCAGATCACGTTCTCATCCGAGGATTCCGTGGGCATCCACATGCCACACAACGACCCGCTTCTAGTCGAGCTCGGCATCGGAAATTGCAAAGTAACTAAAGTATTGGTCGATACCGGCAGTTCAGTCGATCTTATGTTCCGCAATACTCTCGACGACATGGGAATCGACCTACGCGACATGAAGTCTTCCTCTCGATCTCTCACCGGTTTCAACAGATCTTCCAAGAAAATGCTCGGCACGATACACCTCTCCGTCTATGCATGCAGAGTTACTCGTACCGTTAATTTCTTGTTCATAAGCACAAAGGCCCCATACAACGTCATACTCGGTACCCCATGTATACACTCGATGAAAGCAATGACTTCGACTTAACATCAGTTCCTCAAGTTTCCTAGACCTGATGGGCAAATAAAGACGTTACGCGGCGACCAGCAGGCCGCCCGAAATCTTCTGATCGCCACTGTCAAGCTACAGCAATCCACATACCACACCAACTCGATAGCAGAGCCAATCCAAAAAATCACCCTGTGAGCAGAGGAAATCCTCGAGGTATCGATCGACGAAACCGACCCAAGAAAAATCGTTAGAGTCGGCGCTAACCTGCCTGACAGTCTGCGAGAAGAAATCTTTGCCTTTCTAAAGCAGAATATGTTATCTTTTGCCTGGACGACAGCGGACATGAAAGGCATTGATCCTTCTATCGTCGCACACAAGCTGAACATAGATCCCACCTTTAAACCCATCCAGAAAAAGCGACGAAAACTCGGGCCGGAGAGATCGAAAGCAGTCAACGAAGAAGTTGAACAACTGCTTGCTGCTGGATCGATAACCGAAGTACGCTACCCAGAGTGGCTAGCAAATCCGGCTGTAGTGAAAAAGAAGAACGGGAAGTGGAACATCTGCGTCGACTTCACCGATATAAACAAGGCCTGTCCAAAAGATAGTTACCCTCTCCCTCACATCGATCATCTAGTCGAGTCGACAGCGGGCAATGAGCTCCTGGCCTTCATGGATGCCTTTTCAGGTTACAACCAGATCATGATGCACCCAGACGATCGAGATAAAACATCTTTCATTACGGATCGCAGACGATCGAGAGAACATCTTTCATTACGGACCGCGGGACCTACTACTATAAGGTGATGCCATTCGGTCTGAAAAACGCAGGCGCCACATATCAGTGACTAGTGAACCGAATGTTCGCCGAGAAATTGGGAAATTCTATGGAAGTTTACATCGATGATATGCTGGTAAAATCGTTGCGAGCAGACGATCATCTCAGCCACCTGTACGATTGCTTCAAAATGCTCAACAAGACGGAATGAAACACAACCCGGCGAAATGCACCTTTAGGGTTATGTCAGGAGAATTTCTTGGGCATATTGTCACCCAAAGAGGAATAGAGGCCAATCCGAAAAAAGTCTCCGCTATACTCGACTTGCCCAGTCCGAAGAACAGCAGAGAGGTTCAACTACTAACCGGGAGGATCGCGACACTTAATCGGTTCATATCCCGTTCGACGGATAAATGCTTCTCCTTCTACGAATTGTTACGAGGGAATAACAAGTTTGTGTGGGACGAGAAATGTGAAGAAGCATCCACTCAGCTTAAGCAGTACCTCACCTCGTGGCCCGTGCTCTCTAAAACGGAAGAAGGCGACGTATTGTCTCTCTCTATATTGCTGTATCTTCCACTGCAGTCAGCAGTGTCTTGATCCGAGACGATAGAGGGGAGCAACGACCAATCTTTTATATGAGCAAGCGAATTTGGAGTCCTGAGACAAGGTACCCAACCCTCGAGAAAATGTCTCTCGCCGTTGTCACGTCAGCGATAAAAATAAGGTCATACTTCCAATCACACTCCATAGAAGTGCTCACCAACCAGCCTTTGCACACGGTGATGCAGAACACTAACCAGTCGGTGAGCCTGTCCAAATGGGCGATTGAGCTCAGTGAGCATGATATCACCTACAAAAAGCGAACCGCAACAAAGTCGCAAGTGTTGGCGGATTTTCTAATAGAGCTGTCGCCTGAACTAGAACAAGACCTTATCCTCCTGACTAACTGGATTTTGCACGTGGACGGATCCTCAACGACCAAAGGATCGGGAGCTAGAGTTCAGGTCCAATCTCCGACTGGAGAATTGATCAGGCAATCGTTCAACTTCGGTTTCACTGCATCCAACAATAAAGCTGAATATGAGTCCCTCATCGCTGGACTCCGGCTGGCCAAAGCCGTCAAAGCCAAACGACTAAGCGCCTATTGCGATTCGCATATCGTCCCGAGCCAATTTAGCGGCGAGTACGACACGCAAAACGAACGCATGGACGCTTACCTAACACTGGTCCAAGACCTTGCCAAGGATTTTGAGTTCTTCGAGCTCACAAAAGTCCCCCGCGGGGAGAATGTATGTGCAGACGCTCTGGCAGCACTGGGAAGCATGCTTCGGGATCAAGTCAAACGAACGATCCCCATTCTTTGAATCGACAAACCGAGCATCGACCTCCATTCTGAGAGAAAATTGTTAGTAGCACCCATCGCGGCTACAGACAACGAAGTGCAGGACGCCGAGCAAACAGTCGAACAACAAGACCCATACTGGAGGATAGAATTCATCGATTATCTTGCGGACGGCAGACTGCCCACCAAAAAGTGGGCAGCACGGCGACTAAAAGCACGAAGCTCGCATTACGTCACCATCAACGGAGAATTGCATCGATTGACCGTGAATAAGGTGCTGCTCAAGTGTATCGCTGGCGACGAGACAAGGCTCATTATGGCCAAAACACACGAAGGCGCAGCAGGTAACCATTCTGGAGAATGGGCTCTGGCTCTCAAAATTAAGCACCTCGGTTTCTACTGGCCAACGATGAACACCGACTGCAAAATGTGCTAGCGACATTCGTCCAATATCCATTGTTCGATAGAGTTTCTTCGAACAACAACCGCTCCTTACCCATTTATGCGATGGGGGATGGATCTCATTGACCCGATGCCGTCTTCTCGCCAATGACGGTTTGTCCTGGTCCTCACCAATTATTTCACCAAATGAATAGAAGTGGAATCCTTCATACGAGTAACCGGAAAAGGAAGTCAAAGGGTTTGTATGGAAGAATATCTTCTGCCGACACGGATTGCCTTATGAGATCGTCACCGATAACAGGGCTCAGTTCATGTCTGAAAACTTTAAAGGATTTTGTGAACAGTGGGGGATCCGCCTGAGCGCATCGACACCGCGGCATCCGCAAGGCAATGGTCAAGCCGAGTCATCGAAAAAAAAAATAATCGACGGCATCAAGAAATGTCTCGACTTAAAGAAAGGCATATGGCTGACAAACTCGACAGGGTTCTCTGTTCGCATCAAACAACGCCCCGAGTATCGACAAAAACCACACCCTTCTCGCTAGCATATGGAATCAAGGCGATGGCTCCCGCAGAGGTAAATGTAACCAGTATACGACGATCCAAGATGCCGCAACTTGACAGCCTTAACCGAGATATGTTACTCGACGCCCTGGACCAACTGGAGGAAAGACGCGATCAAGCTCTACTCAGAATTCAAAACTATCGACACCAGATCGAGGGATATTACAACAAGAACGTCAAATCGCGTCCTCTCTCCCTGGGCGATTTAGTTCTCCGAAAGGTGTTGGAGAACACAAAAGAATGAAAGGCAGGAAAGCTCAGGACCAATTGGGAAGGTCCTTATAAGATCAAGCAAGTCGTCCAACCGGGCGTCTGTTGACTAGAGACATCGCAAGGGGATGCGTCCAAAAACTTGCAAAAGTATTACCCCTGAAAAGGGGGGACCCACGTTGTCGCACAAAAAAAAAATATCGAGTAAATGCGCTAACGCCACTTTTACTCGGCAAAAAAAAAAACTTATCGAGTAAATGCGCTAAAGCCACTTTTACTCGACGAAAAAAACTTTTCGAGTAAATGCGCTAACGCCACTTTTACTCGACACAAAAAACTATTGAGTAAATGCGCTAACGCCACTTTTACTCGATAAAAAAGAACTACGAAGTGGTTTGATCCTCTTCGGAGGTATGTAGGCAGTCTTAACCGGTTCAGACGCAATGACCAAAAATATATATCGAGTAAATGCAGGGATGCCACTTTTACTTGACAAAAAAAACTATCGAGTAAATGCAATCCATCGAGTGTTAGCGTCTCCCGCACAAACGGCGCACTAGCACTTGATCCTAATTGTCCGACTATGTCCTGATCAGACACGTAGCCGGGGAAGGCTCAACGAGTCGTGAGTCACTTGTGTTGCGTCGAAACAGACCGACTAAAAGACAATTTTCCATCCTTGAGAATACCTCGACCAGTCTGGCCAACTAGAGATTCACAGAATTACCCTCGAGTTGATAGAAAACCTTTTGTATTTATAAACACGTGCAAATCGTTCGGTTTGTTTTCTTTTTATGGATTATTTCGGATCAACAATACATTTTGGTCAAGAAATCAGGCCCCACAACTTAAGATTTTCTCAAACACTCTGATGATTCTGAAAAAGCCTTAAAACCAAAAATGATACAATATCATTAAGAAGAAATCGAATACAGGAAGCGAGCAACCGAGCAAAAGAAAAACCGCAACATCTTTACAACAACAAAAGAGAAGAGACAAACAAATGGTGTTATCAAAATACCACAGTACAAAAAGAGAAGAAACTACGCGGATGACCCTTCGCCCGCACCCTCCAAGAGAGCTCGCACACATACTTCTCAAGAACCAGCGGCGCCAACACAACCCTCGTTCCCTTCACCGACTTTTTCCCCCAGACGAGTTGAAGCACCTTCTTCTGCTGCGAGATCCCCCACACAAGAATCTGAAGGATCGCTCGGAACTTGCAGATTTGCAACCGTCGCCGAGTCAACCAGGTCAATGTTTGATCCATGTGTATCCAACCTGGCTAGAGCACGTTGGTTGAGAAATCTTGAGGGGTCGATGAGCGGAGACAGCAAGAGATCTTCCTCGGGAATCTCCCCAACTTCAAGAGCAGCTGCTTCTCCTTTCAGTAAATTCTCCTGCACCGCGAAAAGATCTGCCGTCGCCTGAGGAATTGCTGCCCCCTGCTCGATCAACTTCTGGAGACACTTCCTTGTCCCCAAAGCTTGTCCGTACAGCTTACGAGCCGTCTCCTACGCATCCCTGCGAGACTGATAGTCATGGATCTTCTCGAAATGCCGGTTACACTTAGCGATCATCACGGTCTCCACCCTGATTCGCTCGTGCTTGACCTCGAAACTTCTGGACTCCTTCCAGTCGAGCAGTATCCTTCAAGAACCTTAGGGCCGCGACAGTCCTCTGTTGCTCCAAATCAGCCTTCTCCTTCTCCAATGTGGCCTTCTCTCGCTCCAGGATGGCATTCTTCTGCTCGAGTTCTGCCGCCGCGGCACGGACATAGGCTCTCAGCGTCCATCTCCTCCATCTTCTTCTTCCGAACTTCTCTACGAGCAACCGCGCCATCTCTGTCGGCGAGAGCGACATTCAGCTCTTCTCGCAGCTCCATTTCCTTGTGAGCGAACTCGGCGTCCTTCTCCTTTAAGAGATCCTCCGCTTGACCCAGCTGGACAAGCGTGTCCTTCAATGATCTATCCTACTTCTCGACGACAAGGTTCATCCTTCCGTCACTCTGCACAACGAAAGAAAAACAGAAATTGCAACCTTTAGCAAATAATCGAGAAGCCAAAGACAAAGAGAAAAGAGTGAAGCTAGAGTTAGGGCTTGGAAGCTTACCATCAATCTTGCCTGTGCAGCACGCGCATAGGCGTCCCTGAAAATCAGGTCTTCAACAGCTGGTAGGGTCTCGAGCCCGCTCCTCACCTGACGAACTAGCTCAGCGCACTAGACAGTATCGCGGATGAGCAAGCAATCCCCCGTGTAGCTAAATTCCACGCGATCCTGGATTGAGGCCCGTGGTTCTGCAGGGAGAGGATGATCTCTACCTTTCGACCCCTGCGGAGAGACATGGCGAGTACACTCTTCGCCAGCGAAGGAATCCTTCTTCTTGCCAGCGACTAGGACAATTTGAAGCCCATCATCCTTTTCTGGGGTCTTCTCACCCCTTTCTGCATCAGCCAGATCCTTCCTTCTTTTGCGAAGGAGCAGCTCATCGGAAGAAATGTCGCGATTGAGCACCATGGCCCTGTTCACATACCCTTCGGAACGAGAAACCGGATCTTCCCCCGAAACTGAGCTTCCCTAAACCTTCTTGGCGGAGTTCTTCTTCTTCTTTTTCTTCTTGGGGCGTTCCTCGGTACGCGCATCCTCAGGGCCCTCTGGCGCAGAATCCCTACCAATATCCGGAATATCCCCTTCATCCCTTGATCTCTTCTTGCCCTGTCTCTTTGGGCGAGCTGTCTCAATCTCAAGAGGTTTGTCCTCCTCGACATGATCAGTGTAAGCGTTTGCAGGAGGATCAGGAAGAAGCCCTCTGGAACCCGACTCTCCAAGGTCTGAACCTCTGAGATCCATGCCATCGAGTATGGACATCGGATTGGACCCGAGAAGATCCAACTCGCCACCGATCAGAGCACTTAGATCAGGGAGCTCTTTCACATTCTTAGATCTTCTTAGGTACGCTTGCTCCTTCTTCAGAATAGTTGCAGACGTTTCTTCCCGGAATCCACTGAACAAGGCAAGTTAGCGGTCCAATCGTCTATATTTAAAAAAAGGAGAAGGGGGAGGGTCAGTCGACTAGCAATCAAGAGATCAGCGAAAAGAGTCAGAATTAAAAAAGGAGGAAAAGGGAGAGACGAGAGAAAGACCTCTCGAGATCCGTGCTAGGACCCTACGAATCCTCTCCATTCTGATATCCGGCCAACACTGTTGGCTGAGTGCAGCGACTGCTCACGCGTTGTCAAAGAAACCGTTTGGGTAGTCAAGGACCTTCGAGTGATCAACTGCAAAAACAATGCAAAGAAAAAAAAAGTTAGAATCGAGAATAGAGCGAGTTAATCAGTAAGCTCAATCTACCAACTCTGAAATTCCAAAGCACTTGAAAGTCTTCTTGGTGCGGATCCTCAAACCCAGCCTTGTCTGACTTGATGAAGAAATAGCAGCGATTCCATCCATGAGTCTTGTTCGGATGAACGGTCAGGATATTGTAGTTTGGCCGCATCTTCACCGAGAAGATACCATGAGGTTGCAGCTTCAGGCAAGTTAACTATTTGAAAGCTCGGACATTCATCGACACATCTATCTCGTCAGCCAGCACCATCAACGCTACATCTATCCGGTACGAGCCATTCACAAACTGACTGAGCGCCACGCCTCGCCGAAAGAAGTACAAGGTAATCAACCGGGGGATCGGGAACCAGAGCTTGGTGTCCGGTTAGAAGTACGGCTCGTACACGCACTTATATCCCACTTATCTCTTCGTGCATCAGAATGAGGAACATTACTCTTCTAGACCCACAGTCCCTCAGGATTTTTCGAACGCTGCCTGGAGTCGACCCCGTCCCCTCGGCCTTTCCCCACTCCTTCCCTTCCATGTCATGAGAACGCAGCAGCTCAGAGGGTATGGCGGGGAGCGTCTTGAAGAACCCGTCAGGCGAGTAACGCGTCCGTTAGAAGTCCGTCCCATCTTTTCTCGCATCTGCGGAGTTTCCCTCCAAATCCTGTGACTCGCTTTCTTTCGAACCACCGTCATGCTCCCCCCGGAATAGCCGTTCAGCGTCGTCGACTAAAAGACGCTGAGACAGAATCAACCCTGTCGTGTCCGTTAGCGCCTCGCGATGCAGCCTCTCAGAATCGCTGGGAGGTGCGACACCGCTAACCAGAGGATCAGACCCGGTATTGACAGCTTTCCCTTTCTGCTCACGAGTTAGCCATTCTCTCGGAGGCATGATGCGGCAAATACAAATGCAAAATCTAAAGAAGAAAATCTAGAGAGAGAAGTCAACAAAGAAGAGGTAGAGAGAGAGTATCTTTGAATGCAGAGGAAGAATGACGAAGCATCACAGCGCTCAGCATTTATAGAGGAATAGGGGCGTGTTTCCCCAACAGCAATGATTAGGTCTAACCGGGCCTAACATGGGCCTCAACGACCCACAAAACCCACAAATCATGTCGCGACGGTTCCTCTCCCATTTCAAACCGACAACCTCCTCGCGATGCTTCAACTTCCCACCATAAACCAGAAGCCGGTCAACGTCTAACCGATCCAATCGAGCCCAATCGTACGAAGAGCGCATACCAGGGCAAAAACCCCAAGACACGGTGAAGGGCAATACGGGAACCCCAAAAGACGATCTCGTCGTGCAAAGAGTTAGTTGGCGAATGGAGCATCGAGAAAAACGTGCAAGGGATGCGAGAAAAATGCACAAGCAATGCGAGCTACGTCATTAACTCACTATCCGCCCATGCAAGCAAACGACTGAGAGAGTTATTTTGTGGACAAAAGATCGACAAAGAAAAATGCATGAGCGATGTGCGTCACATCGTTTACTCGCTATCCGCCTGCGCGAGTAGACGACTGTGAAAACCATTCAGTAAACATAGAATCAAAAAAATGTGCACACGATGAACTCTGCGAAATTTACCCGCTAGTTGCAGCCGCGCCATCTTTTCTTCGAGCCCGGACTATCAATTCACAAGGGTTTCACTACGCTCGCCCAAATGAACTGGGGGACTTATTGTTGGAGATGGATTGCATCCCTGCAAGGCCTATCGAAAAGCTGTCTCAACCCACTATCTACGGCCCGTTAGGCGACGATAAGCTCGATTACTCAACTCAGCTCTAGACAACCTTTAGCCGCTGAAGGTTACTCGGCTTGTCTCCAGGCTACTTTTAGTTGTTGAAGCGACTAAAAGCGGCTTTGCTAAAGTAGCTCAATCAGACAAGTTACTTACTCGGCCCACCGAGCAGGAAGGCATCAGCTATAAAAAGGAAGAGAAGATAACGAGGGAGGGAAGAACGGCTGGAGCTAGGACTTTCATATCTAATCTCAACACTATTTTGTACTTTTCCGGTCTATTCGCCGACCATTTGCTTTCTTTGTTCAATATTTTCCTCCTCCTGTAATTCACTGATCGAATAAACGCTTTCCATCAGAACCCACCGACGAGTTCCGTCTCCATTTACTTGTTTAGACTAACTCAGTTCAAACAGTTACCTTGTTACTTCTTGTTGGTCAGAGCTTCTAGATTTTTGGGTACCTCTGCTTTTGCTTCTTTGCTCTTCGCCTGATTTCGGTTTGGGGTTTCATCTCTTGTATGTGAGTTTACTGTGGGACCATCTATGATCTTCTTATCTGTTTGGGAAGTTTGGTTTAAGGGCGATGCAGTGGGTTGGATCTTCTGTTCTTCTCTTGCAAGGACGTGACTAGCTTTGTGCTTGTAGATGGGCTAAGTTGGGTACACGAGTGTCTTTGTGTAAGAACCTTTGGTCCTCTTTGACGTTTTGCCTTATTAGGTTTCAAGGTTTACCTTGTGCTAGTGTTGTGTTGTAGGTGGCAGTTCTTAGTGTAAGAGCGTTTGCAGCAGTTTAGGTGCTGTTGCTCGTTTTATTACGCGATCCTCTTCGCCAGGGGTTATACTTGTTTGGATCGTGTGGTCTTCCTTCATCTTCTGTTCTTCTCGGATCTTTAGTTTTTGGGTTCAACTCCAGATCATATTGCTTTCAGCTTTGGTATTTGTATTCTTGGCCTTTCAGGTTTTAAGGTTTCAGAGCCTTTTGTTTGTTGTTCATGTTTTCTAGTATGATTGGTTTATTTATGTCTCTCTTGTTTGTGATTTTCTTTCGATATGTTCGTTATACGAACTCGCCGGCTTTGCATTTTGAGGGATTTTATTAATCCTTGTGGCTTTGGTCTGTATTTCTTGTTTCATGTTTTTTAATAAGGGCTGAACATTTCTATCATGTTCTTGCGATGGCTCCATGCGTGTGTGACCTACCCAAGCTTTATGATTGGTTTCAGTGGTTCAGTACATGGGTAATTCAGGAGATCTAGAGGGATTAGGCAGGTAGATACTTTATCTCCCTACCTCTTCGTGATCGCCATGAATGTTGGGGTCGAAAACGGTTCTCTTGAAAACACCGAGTAAGGTTACCATTTCTAGAAGTAACTTATCGAAAAAGTAGTTTGGAAAGTACTACATCTAATCTCTCTTGGCAAGAGTATTGATTTGTGTGTTAAGATTAGGGTTAATTTCACAATTAATTGTTTATGATATTTATACCCTGCTAGAACAATAAACACACAAATGTCAAATTTGGCGCCGTTGCCGGGGAGCATTGATCGCCATTAGATTTAATTTCAAGGATTTTTTCTAGGTTTGTTACTACTTTTCAAAGTTACTAATTTTTCTTTTCCTTTGTTTTCCAGGTACATGCAAAGAAGCACTAGGAGCAATAAAGGACAAGAACAAATATTCTCTGACCCCGATAGACTTGAACGTACGATCACAAAGAAAGAAGACAAGCATCGATAAACAGCACCTGTACCGCGTTGACCAACACTTCTTCTTGAACCGTATCGACTGACATCCAAACTCTAGCATCGACCGACACTGATCACATAGCACCGATTGGCAACAACTTATCTGCATCGATAGACAGAAGCAGGCGAGTTCAGATGGTTGCGACTTTAATATTGGTTAGGGATGAGAATGGAGACCTGCATGACCTCAAGGGTCATTTGTGTAATGCAACAAGTCAAAGAATCAAGGAGAAAATAGAGGCTGGGCAGAAGCACCACGTAAATGCATTCATTGACGATGACTTTTGGCAAGAGGTCAAGAGATAAAGGCTCCAAGAAGGAGGATTTCGTGTGGAAAGTTCTATGTCATTTGGCAGTTCGCATTGGTGTCGATCGACACCGAGTAATGAGCATCGATCATCAATAACTCCTGCAGTATCAGTAGCTTCGTGTGAATTGACTACCGTTGATCGATACAAACACAAGACAATCGACCGACAGAGAGATGGAAGCATTGATCGACTATGTGACAACATCGATTGACAGATGAGAAAGCCAGTTCGACTACCAAGCATCAATGCAAATTTGATTGTGCGTCCAATCTTTACAGCTTCAACACAGAATACTGGCACGACTGAAGCTATGGATCTGGATAGAGAAGATGAAGGACACTCCAAGAGGAAGCAAAAGATCCCCAAACATCAACAAAGAGAAGCCAATGAAAAAGAAATGGATAGCTTTGTTAAAAGTCTCCAAAACTCCTTTAGACATTCTTTTTGATGAAGCTTACTATACACACAGGTTGTGGATGTTCTTCAGGGAATCAAGGGAGAGAAAAGAGGATATAGAGATCACATTCAATCATCCCAGAGAAAAGATGAAACATAGGACTTGTCTGAAGAAGAAAAATGATCCTGAGAAGTTTGTGGATCCATGCTTCATCAAAGACAACGAATACCCCAGTGCTCTCTGTGATATTGGATCATCAGTAAGCATCATGCCAAAAACTATGGCATAGTAGCTTAAACCTGAAAGTGGAACCCTCCAATGATTCCTTCACATTTGTAGACTGCACTAAAGTGAACTCCGGGGGGGATAGTAAAGGATGTTCCAATGCAGATTCAAGATGCCCTAGTCCCGATAGACTTCAATGTGATGGATATCCATATAGATTGCAACTCTTCACTACTACTTGGGAGAGCATTTATGGCTACTGTGGGAGTCATCTATGACATGAAGCTAAACAGGTTGTACCTATCCCTAATTGATCAAAATATTTTCTATGAACCTGTCAAGAATAAGAGCAAGTCTACTCTGATTGAATTTTGTAATGATGCCAAACTTGTGGCCACATCCTTCTGCGATTATGACTTCAATGAAGAGTCAGAAGATGGAGCATCGATCGATAGCCAACCTAGATCATCGATCCACATGTTTCCGTTCAGCAATCGGTCAAAACCCATCCTTCTTTATCGATCGACACCCACCCTTCTTTATCGATCGACACACCTACTCAAGAACCGATTAAAACCTGCCACGGAGATGGCAGTTACACCCCAGCCTACCTCAAGTACGACGAAGATTACAGAGAAGAAAAGATAATCGAGTATCGTGGTATTGCTATGGAAGAAGCTGGTGTTTTTCAAGTTTCCCATCAACTCGGGAAATCGACATCAATCGACGGCAACCATTCACAATCGATCTACACTGACTAAAAAGAAGAGTCCATACTAGATTCAGCTTCATAACGAGAGAAGACATATGGTCATCTTTGACCAGACGAGTTCATAATTTTTCGAGACCCAGAGGGATGTGCACGAACTCTTTATGGGAGAATCCTACATATATCCAAGGAGGATGTAGTAGATGCCCTCATTATGGCTAATGGATTGGGGAAAATATTTGGACAACAGCAACATCCATCGATCGACGCACCTATTACAGAGTCTATCGATATTGAGGAACTGAAGAACAAACCAATCCATAATGTTCCATACACTTCTAGATCGATCGAAGACAAACAGCGTGCATCGATCAACAGCACCCCTTCGAAGATACAAAAACTTCGTACTTCCACTGCCTATAATTCAAAAAGTTCATCATCGATCGACGAGATCACCCCAGCATCGATCGATGAGATCAACCCAGCATCGATCGACGGTTGTTTCGAGCAAGGTGTGAGAGCTTATGATGCTAAGGACAGAAGAATTTTCCATTTGAAAAAGAAAGATGAGTATGGCATCTATAGAGATGAGAATGGTAATGCACGAGCTACAAACGGGAGAGTAGTGAATGTGCAAGCTAAAGACATTAGAGAAGTTCTAGAAAGAGATACTATGTTTGAGCAGGGCTACATATGTTTACCAGAACATGCAGAAAAATCAGTATGTCTATGGAAAATCAAAAGACATACAATAGAGTAGAGATTGATGATATTGTGCATGATATCAACAAAGCTCAAGCGATGTCACTAGATGATTTCTACAAGAGGCTTGGTGATGTCTACTATCCTATAGACAACTGCTTCACCGGTTTGACTACACGCATGGATGAGATGAAGCAAGATTTGGATACTATACAAACACAGCATGCGATTCGGACACACAAACTAGCATCGTTCGACGGTACTCTACAACCATCGATCGACACTGAAGCCAATAGACAGAGGACAGCAGCAGAAACACAATTGGAAGATAGGTTTGATGAGATTGCTTTTTCTTAGAGCCTAATAAAGGAAGATATTTCTGAACAGTTAGAAGATATATCAGAGACTACAGCTGCTAGAGTTAGAATTCAACAACACAGTATTGAGAACCTATAAAGAAAAATGCATTCAATGGAGGTTGCTAAAGAGGTTATAAGGAATGATAAAACCATAAGAGATGAGGCAATGAGGAGCTTCATTGGCACATGGTTTCAGAAGAGCAGAGAAGATGTAGACACTTTTTTCCAAGTGTTGATCCACCTCCATTCTAGTTAGAAAGTTCACAACGTCGAGCTTAAGACAATAACCAAGCGCTGAGTGGGAGGCAACTCACTGTTTAATAAGTTTTAACTAGTTTTTGATTATATTAGTCTAAATTCGGATTTTATTTTATTATTACTTGGAAAAAAAAATCGAGGAAGATAGAGTGGATAGAGCATCGACCAACACTTGATCACTGTTGATCGATGGAGTAACCTTAGTATCAATCGATCGCCACTTAACTGTGTCGAGCGACAGTCACCATCAACAAGTAGGTATATCAATTTTCCTTGTTAAATTTGGTCTTTTTGATTTATTTTTTTCACCAATATCAGATTGTATAACACTGGTGATAGTGTTATTTAAGTCTGGGGGAGGTTTACTAATATTGTGTTATATTTTGATTTTTATTTTCTATACTTTTCCTAGAAAAAAAAGTAGAAACTTACAAGTGTACTATCGATCGACCATGGAACATGACCATCGATCGACCCCACCTGCCTACCGTCGATCGACACTCTCTTACAAAGAGAGGTATCGAGTTTTCTACTTAAGCTATTTACTTATGATTTCATTTTTCCTAACCATTCCAGGACGGATTATATTGGGGAAAGTGTAATTTAAGTCTAGGAGAGGTTCGCTAACGCTATTTGATTTGTTTTGAGTTTTATTTGCTATATATATATATATAAGTTTTTCACAAAGTTTTATTGAGTCAAGAAGGGTACGATGACCAAGATTTATTATTGACTAACCACACTTTAGCACCATTCTTAGAAAGTTATTTGCAGAGATTACTAGAGATACCAAAGTGGATAATTTTGCCACTATACACGCTTGCTTAGAAAGTTAGAAGGAACCGAAGCTGACTTCCAAACCTAATCCTGACATTATTTGCTTGCTTTGGGGCTTGGTATACACTGGATCGGATTCCTTCTGCAAGCCAGTAGGTACAAGTCATTGCACCTTTGGTTCCCTAGTCTCTCTCTTTTCAGCATCTACCTTAAAGCTTAAAAGATTGAGATCACTTCCCGAGATGCAGAGTTGTAGGTACATTTATAATGACCCAATTATTCTAATTCGGAAGAATGATCACACATTGTTGGAAGTGAGGGGTAGGTAAATTACCAATGACCCCACTATTCGCCTACAACTTTGCCCAAAAAGCCAAAAAAAAAATCAAAAATAAGATGGCAAAATGGACTGTATCAGCATCATTTTCCATTAAGTTTGAGATCCAAAAAGATTTTGAGAAGAGAGAAAAGAGGGAAGAAAGAGATTAGAGAAGACTGTGCCTGGTTGTCAAGAATTGCAGGGGTAAGAGTCCATGTGTCATTTGATCGATACTCTCAAGGCAAAGCCTGCACTTTTATTTTATGCAAAAAATGAGATCAGTAGAGGGGTGAGTCAGACTAGTATTTGCTAAGTTGTTGGTAGAATGGATTTGGTTGCTATACTATAATAGGGTATATAAAGTTTTTTTTGTGATTGACTTGATAGGATGTGGTTGTAACAAAGTAGGGTGACAATTATACTTAGATATTATGTGAGTTTCCGCCTTTTCAAGACCTCTTTCACAGACTTTGTTTGCTTGAGGACAAGCAAAAGGTTAAGTCTAGGGGAGTTGATATAGCCTATTTATTACCAGTTTTAGGCTATGATATACGCTCTATTTAGGGTCTATTACGTGTGTCTAGGTTATGTTCTAAAGTATTTACAAGTCCATAAATGTTTTGGAGATATATGAAATACTTGGAGCTTTTTGAGCATTTAAAGGAGAAGAATCCGTAGCTGATCATTTAAGGAGCCGAAGAAGCCATCGATAGACGACACATACTTGGTGTCGACCGATGATTAAAGACTAAGGACGATCGATGAATCACATTTGCCATCGATCGACGTCCAATTCATAGCTGCAGATTTCAAGCCCAAGTCAGAATGACAAAAATGCTCTGGACGAGTTTTGACCCAAGTTTAGGGTTTTATATTTATGTCTTAAGAAGAGAAAGAAACAAAAAAAAGAATCATTATTGAATTATTCTATTATCACTATCATTTTGTATTAGAGTTAGGAGAGTAAGGAGGAACTCCTTTAGAGTCCTCCAGAAATTCCTTTGGTTTTTATTTAATATAAATTCTATATATATTTCATCTATGATTTCTGTGACAAAGATCATGTCTGAGTAGTTATCAACTAAATTTAGAGTTAATGATAACAATCATGGATTAGCCAAGAACTAGGATTGCTAGGTTAAGTTAATATCCATCAATTGAGTTGTGCTTCATGCTTGCATTCTAGAGTAGCTAACTAGGATCTCGTAGATAGGGAATGGACAACTACGAGAGTAGGTTATGTGCCATAATAAACTTCATTGAATTAGGCTGTTAGACGCATGCGAGAGCTGGTCTAATAAGTCTGGTAGACCTATCAAATCTCGCCATACACTTCCTTCTGATATCACCGTCGATCAACACCAGGCCTTAGCCGTCAATCGATGGTCTTTCCTTTTGCTCGCATATGAGAGTTGGAGTTAAAAAGGTCATAATAGTTAACATTTAAGTTCTAGTATATTTACATTTCTGTGCTTCCTAATCCCTATAGTTCATTTGGCTTGAAACACTAGATCTAGCATATTTACATTCACATCTAGTTAATTAATAGCATATTTACATGTATATCTAGTTAATTAATATCATATTTACATTGACATCTAGTTAATTAATAGCATATTTCTATATTTGCATCATTAGCATATATTTTCATATTTGCATTATTAGCATATTTTCATATAGCATCCATACGTCTTGATAATGAACATTTCCTTAATTAGTTATTCATCACTTATATATATATTTACATAGCTTAGTCTTTAGAAATAAGAAATATATTGTGGCCAATTGCTCTCTGTGGATTCGGTCCCTAAGTACTACATCTAATCTCTCTTGGCAAGAGTATTGTTTTATGTGTTAAATTAGGGTTAGTTTGACAGTTAATTGTTTATGATATTTATACCCTGCTAAAACAAACACATAGATGTCAAATCTAGCACCTTTGTCGGAGAACATTGGTCGCCATTAGCTTTAATTTATAGGATTTAGTCTAGGTTTGTTATTACTTTCCAAAGTTACTAATTTTTCTTTTCCTTTGTTTTCCAAGTACATGCAAAGAAGCACCAGGAGCAATAAAGGACAATAACTAATATTTTCTGACATTGACAGACTTGAACGTACAATCCACAAAGAAAGACGACAAGCATCGATTGACAGCACCTGTACCGCGTCGACTGACACTTCTTCACGGACCGTATAGACCGACATCCGAACTCTAGCATTGACCGACACTGATCACATAGCACCGATTGACAACAACTTACCTGCATCGATCGACGGAAGCAGACGAGTTTAGATGGTTGCGACTTTAATATTGGTTAAGGATGATAATGGAGACCTGCATGACCTCAAGGGTCATCTGTGTAATGCAACAAGTCAAAGGATCAAGGAGAAAATAGAGGCTGGACAGAAGCACCACGTCAATGCATTGATTGATTATGATTTTTGAAAAGAAGTCAATAGAGAAAGGCTCCAAGAAGGAGGACTTTGTGTGGAAATTTCTATGTCATTCGGCAGTTCGCATTGGTGTCAATCGAGACCGAGTAATGAGCATCAAACGACAACAACTCATGCAGTATCAGTAGCTTCGTGTGAATTGACTACCTTCGATCGATACAGACACGAGACAATCGACCGATAGAGAGATGGAAGCATTAACCGACTATGTGACCCGAGCATCGATCGATAGATGAGAAAGCCGGTTTGACTACCAAGCATCAACGCAAAAGATCCCCAAACATAAACGTAGAGAAGCCAATGAAAAAGAAATGGATAGCTTTGTTAAAAGAGTCTCCAAAATTTCTTTAGGCATCCTGTTTGATGAAGCTTATTATACATACATGTTGTGGATGTTCTTCAAGGAATCAAGGGAGACAAAAGAGGATATAAAGATCATATTCAATCATCTCAGAGAAAAGATGAAACAAAGGACTTGTCTGAAGAAGAAAAATGATCCTAGGAAATTAAAGGTTCCATGCTTCATCAAAGGCAACGAATACCCTAGTGCCCTCTGTGATATTGGATAGTCAATAAGCATCATGCCCAAAACTATGGCAGAGGAGCTTAACCTGAATGTAGAACCCTCCAATGATTCCTTCACATTTGTAGACTGCTCAAAACAGAATTCAGGGGGGATAGTAAAAGATGTTCCAATGCAGATTCAGGATGTCCTAGTCCCGATAGACTTCCATGTGATGGATATCCAAATAGATTGGAACGCTTTACTACTAATTGGGAGAGCATATATGGCTACTATGGGAGCTATCTATGATATGAAGCTAAACAGGTTGTACATATCCCTAATTGATCAAAATATTTTATATGAACCTGTCAAGAATAAGCGCAAGGCTACTCTGATTGAATTGTGTAATGATGCAAAACCTGTGGCCACATGCTTCTGCGATTATGACTTCAATGAAGAGTCAGAAGATGGAGCAATGATCGATACCCAACCCAGAGCATCGTTCGACGTGTTTGCCATTCAGCAATCGGTTGTCACCCACCCTTCATTATCGATCGACACACCTACTCTAGAACCGATTAACACCTGCCATGCAGATTGCAGTTAAACCCTAGCCTACCTCAAGTATGACGAAGATTACAGAGAAGAAGAGATAATCGATTATTGTGGTATTGCTATGGAAGAAGCTGGTGTTTTTCAAGTTTCCCATCAACTTGGGAAATCAACATTGATCGACGGCAACCATTCACCATCAATCGATACTGACCAAGAAGCAGTTTCCGAGCTAGATTCAGCTGCAGAACGAGAGAAGATATATGGTCATCTTAGACCAGACGAGTTTGGAATTTTTGAGACCCAGAGGGACGTGCACAAACTCTTTATGGGAGAATCCTACATATATCCAAGGAGGATGTAGTAGATGCCCTCATTATGGCTAATGGATCAGTAAAATTATTTGGACAACAACAACAACCATCGATCGACACACCTATTACAGAGTCGATCGACATTGAGGAACAGAAGAACAAGCCGATCCGTAATGTTCCATACACTTCTAGATCGATCGACGACAGACAGCGTGCATCGATCGACAACACCCCTCCGAAGATACACAAACCTTGTACTTCCACTGCCTATAATTCAAAAAGTTAATCATTGATCGATGAGATCAACCCATTATCGATCGACGGTTGTTTCGAGCAAGGTGCGAGAGCCTATGATGCTAAGGGCAGAATAATTTTATATTTGGAAAAGAAAGATGAATATGGTATCTACAAAGATGATAATGGTAATGCACGAGTTACAGACGGAAGAATAGTGAATGTGCAAGCTAAAAACATTAGAGCAGTTCTAGAGAGAGCTACTATGTTTGAGCAAAGCTACATATGTTTACCAGAACAAGAAGCAAAGATCATTATGTCTATGGAGAATCAAAGGACATACAACAAAGCAGAGATTGATGATATTGTGCATGAGATCTACAAAGCTCAAGAGATGTCACTAGATGATTTCTACAAGAGGCTTGATGATGTCTACTATCTTATAGACAACTGTCTCACCAGTTTGACTACATGCATGGATGAGATGAAAGAAGATTTGGATACTATACAAAGACAACATGCGATTGGGACAGACGAAGTGGCATTGATCGACGGTAACCTACGACCATCGATCGACACAAAAGCCAACGAACAGAAGACAACAACATAAATACAATTGGAAGATAGGTTTGATGATATTGTTTTTTCTCAGAGCCTACAGTGTCATACTTAGAATGCTACAACACAGTATTGAGAACCTACAAAGGAGAATGCATTCAATGGAGGTTGCTAAAGAGGTTATAAGGAATGAGAAAACCAGAAGAGATGAGGCAATGAGGAGCTTCATTGGCACATGGTTTCAGAAGAGAAGAGAAGATGTAGACACTTGTTTTCCAAGTGTTGATCCACCTCCATACTAGTCAGAAAGTTCACAACGTCGAGCTTAAGACTATAACCAAGTGTTGAGTGGGAGGCAACCCATTGTTTAGTAAGTTTGTAACTAGTTTTTGATTATATTAGTCTAATTTCGGATTTTATTTTATTATTGCAGGATATATATATATATATATATATATATATATATATATATATATATATATATATATATATATATATATATATATATAAAAAAAAAAA
>MU106014.1:158647-201660 GCA_012274485.2 Sinapis alba
ATATATATATATATATATATATATATATATATATATATATATATATATATATATATATATATATATATATATATATATATATATATATATAAATATATATATATAAACAAATCAAGGAAGATAGTCTTCTTAGAGCATCAACCGACACTTGATCACTGTCGATCGACGGAGTAACCTTAGTATTGATCAATCGCCACTTAATTGTGACAATCGACGGTCACCATCAGCAAGCAGGTATAATGTTTTTCCTTGTTAAATTTAGTCCTTTTGATTTATTTTCTTCAGCAATTTTAGACTGTATAACACTGTTGACAGTGTTGTTTAAGTCTGGTGGAGGTTTACTAATATTGTGTTCTATTTTGAGTTTTATTTTCTATACTATTTCTAAAAAAAAGAAGTAGAAACTTACATGTGTACTATCGATCGACCATGGAACATGACCATCGATCGACCCCACCTGCCTACCATTGATCGACACTCTCTTACAGAGAGAGGTATCAAGTTTTCTACTTAAGCTATTTACATATGATTTCATTTTTCCTAACCAATCCGGGACGGATTACACTGGGGACAGTGTAATTTAAGTATTGGGGAGGTTCGATAATGCTATATGATTTGTTTTGAATTTTATTTGCTATATATATATATATATTTTTGACAAATTTTTCTTGAGTCAAGAAAGAGACTGTGACCAAGATTTATTATTGACTAACCACACTTGTCAACCATTTTAGAAAGTTGTCTGTAGGTACAAGTCATTGCCTTTGGTTCTCTTCTCTCTCTCTCTCTTGAGCATCTACTTAAAAGCTTAAAAGATTGAGATGATTTCCCAAGATACAGAGGGGTAGGTACATTACCAATAACCTCACTATTCTAATTCAGAGGAATGATCACACATTGTTGGAAGTGAGGGGTAGGTAAATTACCAGTGACCCCACTATTTGCCTACAACTTTGCCCCAAAAAAATAGAAAAGAAAAGAGAAAATTGAAAATAATATGACAAGATAGACTGTATCAGCATCATTGTCCATTAAGTTTAAGATCCAAAAAGATTATGAGAAGAGAGAAAAGAGGAAAGAGAGAGATCAGAGAAGACTTTGTGCTTGGTTTTCTAGAATTGCAGGGGTAAGAGTCCATGTGTCCTTTGTTCGATACTCCCAAGGTAAAGCATGCACTTTTATTTTTCACAAAGAAATGAGATCAGTAGAGGGGTCAGTCAAACTAGTATTTGCTAAGTTGATGATAGAATGGATTTGGTTGCTATACTAGGATAGGGTATATAAAAAGTTTTATGTGATTGATTTGATAGGATATGGTTGTAACAAAGTAGGGTGACAGATATACTTAGATATTATGTGAATCTCTGCCTTTTCAAGACCTCTTTCACAAAATTTGTTTGCTTGAAGACAAGAAAAAGGATAAGTCTGAGGGATTTGATATAGCCTATTTATTACCTGTTTTAGGCCATGTTATAGGCTTTATTTAGGATCTATGATGTGTTCTAGGCTATGTTTTAGAATATTTATAGGTTCATAAACGTTTTGGAGATATATGAGATACTTGGAGATTTTAGAGCATTTAGAGGAGAAGAATCCGTAGCTGATCAGTTAAGGAGTCGAAGAAGACTAGGATCGACGACACATACTTGGCATCGACCGATGATTAAAGATTAAGGACGATCGATGCAGTACACTTGCCATGGATCGATGTCCAACTAGCAGACAACATATTTCAAGTCCAAGTCAGAATGACAAAAATTCCATGGACAAGTTTTGACATAAGTTTAAGGTTTTATATTTATGTCTTAAGGAGAGAAAAAGAGAAAAAGGATCATTATTGCATTATTCTATTTTCACTATCATTTTCTATTAGGGTTAGGAAAAAAAGGAAGAACTCCTTCAGAGTCCTCCTGAGACTCCTTTTGTTTTTACTTAATTTCTATTATATATCTATTTTATCTATGATTTATGTGATAAATATCATGTCTGAGTAGTTATCAACTAGATTTAAGGTTGAATGATAGCAATCATGGATTAGCCCAAAACTAGGATTGCTAGGTTAAGTTAATATTCATCAATTGAGTTGTGCTTCATGCTTGCATTCTAGAGTAGCTAACTAGGATCTCGAAGATAGGACATGGACAACTATGAGAATAGGTTATGTGCCAGAATAGACTTCATTGAACTAGGTTGTTAGGCGCATGCGAGAGTTGGTCAAATAAGTCTGGTGGACTTATCAAATCTCGTCATACACTGCCTTCTGATTTCACGTTGATCGACACAAAGCCTTAGCCATCGATCAATGGTCTTTCCTTTTGCTCGTATACGAGAGTTGGAGTTAAAAGGGTCATAGTAGTTAACATTTGAGTTCTACTATATTTACATCTCCGTGCTTCCCATTCCCTATAGTACATTTAGCTTGGAACCCTAGATCTAACATATTTACATTCACATCTAGTTAATTAAGAGCATATTTAAATTTAAATCTAGTTAATTAATAGCACATTTACATTTACATCTAGTTAATTAATAACATATTTCCATATTTGCATTATTAGTATATTTCCATATTTTCATTATTAGCATATTTTAATATTGCATCCATTCGTCTTGATAATGAATATTTCCTTAATAAATTATTCACCATATATATATATATATATATATTTATCCAACATAGTCTTTAGAAATAAGAAATCTATTGTGTGCAATTGCTCTCTGTGAATTCGATCCCTAAGTACTACATATGATCTCTTTTGGCAAGAGTTTTGTTTGTGTGTTAAGATTATGGTTAATTTGACAGTTAAATGTTTAATATATTTATACCATGTTAAAACAAACACACAGATGTCAAATCTGGCGCTTTTTCCGGGGAACGTTGATCGCCATTAGATTTAATTTTCAGCATTTAGTCTAGGTTTGTTACTACTTTTCAAAGTTACTAATTTTCTTTTTCTTTGTTTTCCAGGTACATGCAAAGAAGCACCAGGAGCAATAAAGGACAAGAACTAATATTTTCTGATATTCACAGACTTGAACGTACAATCCGCAAAGAAAGATGACAAGCATCGATCGACAACATATGTACCGCGTCGACCGACACATCTTCACGGACCGTATCGACCGACATCCAAACTCTAGCATCAACCAACACTGATCACATAGCACCGATCGACAACAACTTACCCGCATCGATCGACGGAAGCAGACGAGTTCAGATGGTTGCGACTTTATATTGGTTAGGGATGAGAATGGAGACATGCCTGACCTTAAGGGTCATCTGTGTAATGCAGCATGTCAAAGGATCAAGGAGAAAATAGAGGCTGGACAGAAGCACCACGTCAATGCATTGATTGATGATAATTTTTGGCAAGAGAGAAAGGCTCCAAGAAGGAGGATTTTGTGTGGAAAGTTTTATGTCATTCGGCAGTTCGCATTGGTGTCGATCGACACCGAGTAACGAACATCGAACGACAACAACTACTGCAGTATCAATAGCTTCGTGTGAATCGACTACCGTCGATCGATACAGACACGAGACAATTGACAGACAGAGAGATGGAAGCATCAATCGACTATGTGACCTGAGCATTGACCGACAAATGAGAAAGCCGGTTCGACTACCAAACATCTATGCAAATTTGATTGTGCGTCCAACAATGACAGCTTCAACATAGAATATTGACACGACTGGAGCTATGGATCTTGATAGAGAAGATGAATGACATTCCAAGAGGAAGCAAAAGATCCCCAAATATCAACATAGAGAAGCCAATAAAAAAGAAATGGATAGCTTTGTTAAAAAAGTTTCCAAAATTCCTTTAGACATCCTTTTTGATGAAGATTATTATACACACATGTTGTGGATGTTCTTCAGGGAATCAAGGGAGACAGAAGAGGATATAAAGATCATATTCAATCATCTCAGAGAAAAGATGAAACAAAGGACTTGTCTGAAGAAGAAAAATGATCCTGGGAAGTTCGTGGTTTCATGCTTCATAAAAGGCAACAAATACCCCAATGCCCTCTGTGATATTGGATCATCAGTAAGCATCATGCCAAAAACTATGGCAGAGGAGTTTAGCCTGAAAGTTGAACCCTCTAATGATTCCTTCATATTTGTAGGCTGCTCAAAAGTGAACTCAGGGGGATAGTAAAAGATGTTCCAATGCAGATTCAAGATGTCCTAGTCCCGATAGACTTCCATGTGATGGATATCCAAATATATTGGAACTCTTTACTACTAATTGGTAGAGCTTTTATGGCTACTGTGGGAGCCATCTGCGATATGAAGCTAAACAGGTTGTACCTATCCCTAATTGATCATAATATTTTCTATGAACGTGTCAAGAATAAGTGCAAGGCTACTCTGATTGAGTTTTGTAATGATGCAGAACTTGTGGCCACATGCTTCTGCGATTATGACTTCAATGAAGAGTCAAAAGATGGAGCAACAATCGATACCCAACCTAGAGCATCGTTCGACGCGTTTGCCGTTCAGCAATTGGTCGACACCCACCCTTCGTTATCGATAGACACACCTACTCCAGAACCGATTAACATCTGCCACGCAGATGGCAGTTACACTCCAGCATACCTCGAGTATGACGAAGATTACAGAGAAGAAGATATAATCGAGTACCGTGGTATTGCTATGGAAGAAGCTGGTGTTTTTCAAGTTTCCCATCAATTTGGGAAATCCACATCGATTGACGGCAACCATTCACCATCGATCGATACTGACCACAAAGCAAAGTCCGAACTAGATTCAGCTCCAGAACGAGAGAAGATATATGGTCATCTTAGAACAGACGGGTTTGGAATTTTTTGAGACCCAGAGGGACGTGCACAAATTCTTTATGGGAGAATCCTACATATATCCAAGGAGGATGTAGCAGATTCCCTCATTATGGCTAATGGATCGGGCAAATTATTTGGACATCAGCAACAACATCGATCGACGCACCTATTACAGAGTCAATCGACATTGAGGAACAGAAGAACAAGGCGATCCGTAATGTTCCATAGACTTCTAGGTCGATTGACGATAGACAGCGTGCATCGATCGACAACCACCCTCCGTATATACACAAACTTTGTACTTCCACTACCTATAATTCTGGATTTACTCAACCAAAATAGGACATGGATATTGATCGAGAAACCTGAAAACGCAAAAGTAGTTGGGTTCAAGTGGATTTTCAAATTGAAACCCGGAATACCAGGAGTGGAAGAACCTATATATAAAGTAAGATTGGTAGCTCAAGGTTTCTCACAAAAGGAAGGAATTGATTACAACGAAGTGTTTTCCTGGTGGTAAAACATGTACCAATTTGCATTATGCTCTCAATCGTGGTTAATAACGACTACGAGCTCGAGCAAATGGACGTAAAGACTGCTTTCTTACATGGAGACTTAGAAGAAATAATTTTTATGAGACAACCTGAGGGATTTGTTAAGAAAGGGGATTAAAACAAAGTGTGCTTACTTAAGAAATTGTTATATGGGCTAAAACAATCTCCAAGGCGATGGAATCATAGATTTGATAGTTTTATGAAGTCTCAACAGTTTGTAAGGAGCAAAGAGGATCCTTGTTTCTACATGAAAAATGTTAAAACAACACAAGCAGTATTCATATTGCTCTACGTTGATGACATGCTCATAGCCTTAGGAGATCATCAAGAAATCAGGAACATAAAAGAAAGTTTGATCAAGGAATTCTAGAAGAATGATTTAGGAAATGCATCAAGAATATTAGGAATAGATATCATAAGAGATAGAGAAAAAGAATCCTAATATTATCACAAGAAGATTATCTATGGAAAGTGGTTGAAACGTTTGGTATGACAGATGCTAAAGCTGTAGTAACACCAACTTCATCTCAGTTCAAACTACAGAGTCTAAGACCAAAGCAAAAGGAAGAGGAAAGAAAATTCATGGAGGATATTCTTTATTCTACTGCGGTAGGGAGTATAATGTATACAGTGGTTGGTTCGCATCCTGACCTAGGTTTCGCTATAGGGCTGATAAGCCGGTTAATGTCTGAACCCGGAAGAGATCATTGGGAAGCTGCTAAATGGGTTTTAAGATACCTAACAGGAGCTACAGGAATATGTCTAACATTTACAAAAGGATCTAAGTTTAGTATCGAAGGGTTCAGTGACTATGATTATGCCACAGACCTTTATAGAAGAAGGTCAGTTACAGGTTACGTGTTCCAAGTTTGGGGAACTACGGTAAGCTGGAGATCAGGTTTACAAGACGTAGTAACTCTTTCAACCACCGAAGCCAAGTACATGGCTCTAAGCGCGGCTGAGAAAGAAGCCTTATGGCTAAGAAGACTATGCAAAGAGTTAGGTTTCGATCAAGAAAGTGTCAAGATGAACTGTGATTCACAAAGCACTATAGCCCTAGCAAAGAATCATGTTCATAATGAACGAACTAAGCACATTGACACTAAGTACCATTTCATCAGAGATGTGGTCGAAGATGGCAGTGTTACCCTATCTAAAATTCCCACTAGCAAGAACCCATCAGACTTTCTAACTAAGGCCTTACCAGGGAAAAAGTTTGATCTCTGCTGTGAAATCCTCAAGATCGCCTAAGAGGAAGGCCCCGCAGATAACTTCGTTATCGATTAGCCTCGCACAAGAAGAACTAATAAGATTTAGAGCATCAAAATTACTTCTTTTAGATAACAAGAAAGCTCTATGTACACAAGGAGTTACCTGCTAGGAAGATGTGTGGCAAGAAGATCAAAGACAAGGATATGTCAGCTCAAGGTGTAGCTGAGAAGAAGACCAAAACAGGAATGGTTAAACTGAAACAAGGAAAGAAAACTGATTAAAGAGAACGTCTTAAACAGGAAAAATAGAAGCTGAAGGGAGACGAGTACTTAAATCAGAACAAAGAAGCACAATTGATCATCAGAAGTGACTAAACTACACATAAAATTACTTAAACAGCTCAGGAAGAAGCTGAAGGGAGACATGTGGTCATTTTACACAGCGGAAAAGGCGCGTACAGTCCGCCTGAAAAGCTCAAAGATGATCGGGAAAATTGATAAGTCAATAAAGGGACTTCACTATCAAAATCGATTAGACAACATGGTAAACAAGAGGATTACAGCTCAAAATGTGAAGAAACACTTACCAAAAACAAGGGACGTTAGTTTTTTGGTGAAGTTCCTCACATCTCCAACTAGTTCTAGAGAAAAAAAAGGAGTCGCAATGTAATAACCCTCCCGAAAGGGTATAATGGTAGAGATTGACAAAGTCAGAATTTGGAGCCAACCTTTTAAAAATCAAAGAACGGTGAACAATGTTTAGTTTTTATCATATAAAACTTAACATGATTCGGAGAAAAATAGGAGTTGGTCGAGCATGTACTTAGTGGTTAAATCTCGGGCAATATGGATCAATCGAGAAGCGTTGAAGTACAAGGTGGTCAAATAATTGATCGTAGGTGAACCATGAGTCGAATATTCCACTCGACATGGTTAGAAAATGTGATAGATTGATCAGAAGGACGTTGTGGAAAGATCACGTTTTTGGAAGCATGACGTTTTAGAAGCACTACGTTTCTGGGAATTACTTCGTATCAACAAAATACAATTTTGGAGACATAATAAGTTGGAAGCAGGACGGGAATTAAGCAGAATGGGAAGCAAGCACAACGGGATCGAAGCATAATGGGAAAACCCAACATTGGGCGAAAACCCTAATTTCGGTATTATGGAATTTCTTGGGGAAGCCGAAGGCTCGGGAAATATTTTTCATCCACGTCAGAATTTATTTGGAGTTTATTAAAAAATATTCAGCGCATCAGAACGGGAGTAGAAAATTATTCAGGATTGATCGCGGGTCAAAAATATGCCGGAAGGACCAAAATCAGACGAATGAACCTAGAAGCTCGAGGTGGCTTGATCTGAGGGATCAGGACGAGGTGTCAAGTGTTTAGCAATATACCTGTCAACCAAAGCACGAGGTGTCATCGCGCATGGAAGCAACACATGCAGCTTGACATGTCGGAGCACGAGGTGTCGCCGTGCATGCAACCGAAGCATGTTGATCGACATGTGGGCGCTGTGGTGTTGCTTTTTATGCAGCCAGGACATGTATCAGACATCTGGAGGACGTGGTGTCACCTTGCATGCCATCTGGTCATGCATCCAACCCTGTGGAGCAGGAGTTGTCACCGCGCATGCAACCGATGCATGCGGGCTGACATGTCGGGAACGGTGTGTCGCCTTGCACGAACTTCAGTCATGCAGAAGGCATGTGGACGTGGTGTGTGTCGTCCTGCATGAGATTGAGACATGCATCACAACATGTGTGTGCCATGTGTCACCGTGCATGCAACCGGAAGCATGTGGGCTGACACATAGTCGCTCGTGTGGCCTTTGCTCATTGGTTGGTGGTTTCTATAAATACCAGCCACCCTCCTTCAGTTTCAGAAATCCATCATAAACCAAAAGCACTTGAAAAACATGGCAAGAGAGAGAGAGAGAGAGAAATAAAGAAGTCTTTTTAAAAGTGTAGTCATTTTGAAGACCGATATTTCAGCGAGAAGTCAAGTTCTGTCCAATAGAAAATTTTCTGTGATTGTTACGCGGAATCACTGCCAAAATCAGTCCGTCCAAGGCAGTCAGTTTCTTTCATGATCAAGCAGAGGTGCTGCTAAGATTAGTTCAGATCAGTTGAAGTTATGAAGCTCGATACTCCACCGGGAAGTCCGAAGAACTATCCAGAAGCTAAAGTAGGTTATGCTCGAGTTGAGTTCTGTCCAGACCAGTATAAGGGGAGGTTTTGTACAAGTCAATATCAGTCCTGTGCAGTTCATTCAAGACGTTAGGGTTGGGTTTTGGCTAAGTCCTCTCCGATCAACCAGTTCCTTATCGGCATAGAACACTGTGAGTTCGTATTATTTGAATTCCACTTGGAATTTAGGGTTGTTTTATAAGTTGGTTTCTGTAAATTCCACTTTGAACTTAGGATAGTTTTCTGGTTATGCTTGAGTTCCACTTGGAACTTAGGATAGATCGAGTTGCATATAGAGTAGTATTCTCACAATATTGCATGGTAGAGTCCTTAGGGTTATTTTATTGAACCGGATTCAGGTTAGCACGGGCTAGTTGAGATGGAAGGAATTAAGGCTGAGTTAATAACCCGACTAGGACTAGGATGCATCATGTTTTCTATTATTGCTTATTGATATGGTTGAGTGCAGGTTTATGAAGAATGAGAAAACCAAGTGATGAAGCAATGAAAAGCTTTATTGGTACATGGTTTCAGATGAGCAGAGAATATGTAGACACTTGCTTTCCAAGTGTTGATCCACCTCCATACTAGTCAGAAAGTTCAAACGTCGAGCTTAAAACTATAACCAAGCGCTGAGTGGGAGGCAACCCACTGTTTAGTTAGTTTTAATTATTTTCTTGATTACATCAGTCTAATTTCGGATTTTATTATACTATTACAGGTTTTTAAGAGAAAGGAACATGAGTCTGCACAGAGCATTGATCGACACTTGATCATTATCGATCGACGGAGTATCCTACGTATCGATCGACGGAGTATCCTACGTATCGATCGATCGCCACTTAACTGTGTTGATCGACAGTCACCATCAACAAGCAAGTATACCGTTTTCCTTTATCAAATTGTGTTCTTATGATTTATTTTTTTCACCAATCTCAGACTGAATAACACTGGTGATAGTGTTTTTTAAATCCGGGGGAGGTTTACTAATATTGTTTTCTATTTTGAGTTTTATACTTATAAAAAAGGGGAGAGTAGAAACCTACAGGTTTACCATCGATCGAGTTTAAAGCATCCTCATTGATCGACCATGGATCATGACCATCGGTCGACATCAACATCGTCACATCGATCGACATTCTATTACAGAGTCTTGTATCGAGTTGCTTACTTCAACTACTTACTTATGATTTGATTTTTCCTAACCAATCCGGGGCGGATTACACTAGGGTCAGTGTAATTTAAGTTTGGGGGAGGTTCGCTAATGCTATTTGATTTGTTTTGAGTTTTATTTTCAATATATATATATATATATATATATAAGTTTCTCAAAAAAAAGGTTTTATTGAGTCAAAAAGGGATTATGATCAAAATTTTATTATTAACTAACCACACTTTAGCACCATTTTTAGAAGGTTATTTGCAGAGATTACTAGATATACTAAAGTGGATCATCCTGCCACTATATCACACTTGCTTAGAAAGTTTGAAGGAACCGAAGCTGATTTCAACACTAATCCTAACATTATCAGCTTGCTTTGGGGCTTGGTATACACTGGATCGGGTTCCTTCTGTAAGTCTGTAGGTACAAGTCATTGCACCTTTGGTTCCCTTATATCTCTCTCTTGAGCATCTACTTAAAAGCTTAAAAGATTGAGATGATTTCCCAAGATGCAGAGGGGTAGGTACATTACCAATGACCCCACTATTCTAATTCAAAGGAATGATCACACGTTGTTGGAAGCGAGGGGTAGGTAAATTACCGATGACCCCATTATTCGCCAACAACTTTGCCCAAAAGAAAAAGAAAGAAAAAGAAAATTAAAAGAATGAGATGGCATCATTGAAATCTAAAAAGATTTAGAGAAGAGAGAAAAAAAAGGGAAGAAAGGGATCAAGGAAGACTTTGTATCTAGTTGTTCAGATACTTTCAGAGGTAAGAATCCATGTGTCCTTTGATCGATACTCCCAAGGTAAAGCATACACTTTTACATTATGCAAAGAAATGAGATCAGTGGAGGTGGAGTCAAGCTAGTATTTGCTAGGTTGTTGGTAGAATGAATTTGGTTGCTATACTAGGATAGAGTATATAAAGTTTCTTTGTTATTGACTTGATAGGATGTGGTTGCAACAAAGTAGGTGATAGTTATACTTTGATATTATGTGAGTCCCCACTTTTCAGAACCTCTTTTACATACTTGTTTGCTTGAGGACAAGCAAAAGGTTAAGTCTGGGGAGTTGATATGGCCTATTTATTACCAGTTTTAGGCCATGTTATGGCTCTATTTAGAGTCTATTATGTGTGTCTAGGCTATGTTTTAGAGTATTTACAAGTCTAAGAACGTTTTGGAGATATATGAGATGCTTGGAGCTTTTGGAGCATTTAGAAGAGAAGAATCCGTAGCTGATCATCTAGGAAGTCGACAAAGCCATCGATTGATGGAACACACTTGGCGTCGACCGATGATCGAAGCTCGAGAGACATCGATGCATCACACTTGCCATCAATCGATGATCAAAGCCCAAGTCAGAAAGACGAAAATACCTTGGACGAGTGTTGACCTAGACTTAAGTTTTTTATATTTAAGTGTTGAAAAAGACAAAGAAGAAAGAGAGAAGAGAGTTAGACATAAGTTTTACAAAGCATTTTAGTATCATTTTGTATTAGGAGAGAAAGGAGAGACTCCTACAGGATCCTCCTGAAACTCTTTTCGTTTTATTTATTATATTTCATATCTATTCTATTCATCTATGATTTTTGTGACAAAGATCATGTTTGAGTAGTTACGAATTAGATTTATGGTTGAATGATAGCAACTATGGATTAGCCCAAAAATAGGATTGTTAGATTATGTTAATATCCATAAATTGAGTTGTGCTTAATGCTTGCATTCTAGAGTAGCTAACTAGGATCTCGATGATAGGACATGGATAACTACGAGAGTAGGTTCTTTGCTAGAATAGATTATGTTGACCTATGCTGTTAAATGCATGTGAGAGCTGGTCTAATAAGTCTGGTAGACTTATCAAATCTTCTCGCCCATACTTCCTTATGATTTCACTGTCGATCGACACCAGGCCTTAGCCGTCGATCGATGGTTGTTCCTTTTGCTCGCATACGAGAGTTAGAGTTAAAAGGATCAAAATAGTTAACATTTGAGTCCTAGAATATTTACATTTTCGTGCCTCCTATCAATTATAATTCATTAATCTTGAAACCCTCTATCTAGTATATTTACATTTATATTTACATCTAGAATATTTCCATATTTGCACTAATAGCATATTTCCATATTGCATCCTACTTCTTGACAAGGAATATTTCTTTAATCTGATTATTCATTACTAATATATATATTCACCTAGCTTAGTCTTTAGAAATAAGAAATTTATTGTGTGCCTTTGCTCTCTGTCGATTCGATCCCTAAGTAATACACTTGATCTCTTTTGGCAAGAGTATTATAGAGTGTATTGAGATTAGGGTTAATTTGACAGTTGATTGTTTAGGATATTTATTACCTTGCTAGAACAAAATACACACCACGTTAACCAGCCACCCTCCTTCAGTTTCAGACATCCATCATACACCAAAATCACTTGAAAAACGTGGCTAGAGAGAGAATAGAGAAAGAAAGATGTTGTTTTAAGAGTGTAGTCATTTTGAAGACCGATATTTCAGCGAGAAGTCAAGTTCTGTCCAATAGAAGATTTTCTGTGATTGTTACGCGGAAGCTCTGCCCAAATCAATCCGTCCAAGGCAGTCAGTTTCTTTTATGATCAAGCAGAGGTGCTGCTCAGATTAGTTCAGATCAGTTGAAGTTATGAAGCTCGATACTCCACCGGGAAGTCCGAAGAACTGTCTAGAAAGTAAAGAAGGTTCTGCTCGAGTTGACTTCTATCTAGACCAGTATAAGGGGAGGTTTGTCCAATTCAAGATCAGTCCAGTCCAGTTCATTCAAGACGTCAGGGTTGGGTTTTGGCTAAGTCCTCTCCGATCAACCAGCTGCTTATCGGCATAGAACACTGTGAGTTCGTATTGTTTGAATTCCATTTGGAATTTAGGGTAGTTTTGTGAGTTGGTTTCTGTGAATTCCACTTGGAATATAGGATAGTTTTCTGTTTATGCTTGAGTTCCACTTGGAACTTAGGAAAGACCGATTTGCATATAGAGTAGTATTCTCACACTATTGAGTGGTAGAGTCTTTAGGGTTATTTTATTGAACCGGACTCAGCGTAGCACGGGCTAGTTGAGATGAAAGGACCTAAGGCTGAGTTAATAACCTGACTAGGACTAGGATGCATCATGTTTTCTATTATTGCTTGTTGATATGGTTGAGTGCAGGTTCCCGTTATCTTTAAAGATAGTTTCATAATAGGAGGCTGAACTATTTGGGTAACGGTTTGATTGAGTAGATTGCTTGTTAGATTAATTTAATGCTTGCTTTTTTAATTAATCTTGTTGATTGAGGTTAGTCAGCTCTTAGTAAGGGAGTGACTAACTGGTTGAGTTATTATGATATTTGTTCTTTAGTGTATTAGATGATAGTACCAAGAGTCCTTGGGCCATATAGGCCGGATCACTGGTACTCTTTGTTAGTGTTGTAGAGTTAGAGTGTAGTACCATATATCATAAGCATAACCCGCCTTGCTAGGCATGTGTAGGAGTGATTAGTGTTTCCTCGAACTCGTACCTGGCGGGTTTAAGGTAATCCCTTATTCGCTGGATCGAGAGCACTCAGAGAGACGGTGTCATGGCCTATGGCTGAGTGGTTGCACGACGAGGTAGTAACCGGCAGTGGCCCAAATGTATTGGGGCTGTCTTGCGGTGACCCAAAGGTACTATGGGCCGCGATCGTCGTGTGACAACCGGCAGTGGCCCGAACGTACCGGGACTGTCGTGCGGTGACCCAAACATTCTATGGGCCGCGTTCGGTTTAACTTTCCTTCTCCTGGCCATTGTGGTAGGGAGATAGGATATTGTCGAGGATTATGAGGAGGAACACAAAGTCACTAGGGCCCAGGTTAGAGCGTTGTGTTTGAGGCCGGGTCTAACTTAGTAACGGTTTGTTTAGATATTGAGTTGTGATTGATTGTTTAGCCTTAGCTTTATTTGCATGCTTAGGCTAGGTTGATTGTTATTTGGGTTGTCTGGGTTAGTTACTAGGTTACGGGCAGAGGCCGCCAGCTCACTAAGTGACATTAGGTTACTCATCCAACTCTGTTGTCCTTTTAGCAGATAGATTTAAGAAATGATGATCGGATAGCTTGGTGCTGGACGTTAGGACCACCCAAAATAGATTTTCATGCCTTTTGTGTACGGTATTGTGAATTGTGTTTTAGTTGACTCGATTTTGCATTAGGCGGGACGCCAGTTTTGAATTATTTTAATATATGAATATTTCTTGAATCAATAAATTATTTATTTTTCATACGCATCATGACTACTCTGATATTTGACTAGTCCGGTCTAACACAACGTTAGGTCTCATTACGGGTTGAAAAGCCTTAGGCCTCGATTTAATGGAATCGTTAACTCTTGGTACGGGTTGCAAAGCCTTATGTCTTGATTTATTGGGACGAGTTAGTGGATTAACTAGTCTATGTTGCGGAGTAAGTTCTGCGACTCTGATTGGATTGTCCCTAGCCCATCACGTAGCCCTTCCGGACCATGGTGTTGGGTTGGACGGTAAGTCATGTTCTTGTTTGATTGTTTGCTGGTCGGTTGGCTCTTTCATCTCTAACCCTGGGTGTTGGTTGGTCTATCGGTCATGTTCTTGTTTGACTGTTGGCCGGTGGATCGACCATATATCTAGGACGGTTCGCGGGTGTTACATGTGATATCTTTTCTTTAATCGACGAGGGTCAGAGTAAGAGACACTTCTGAAACAACGCTGGTGGTGGATTTTGGAAGAGCTGAGTCGATTCGATTCGAAGACGAGAAGCCGTGGTGAATCAAAGATCCGTGATGAAGGATCAGTTTGATTAGGGACATCGCCATTTGGAAATCACCGTAAGAGTCGTTCTCCATAGAAAGAGAGGACGTAGGATTTCTTCTCGGTGATATCAGAGAAATGGGAAATGAGTGAAGACAATTGGGCCCAAGGTGGAGTTTGTGGAGTATAAGTGGGCTGAAATTGATCAAAGCCCAAACGATGTCCTGCATATAGGTGAAAACTATGTTAGTGTCTAAGGGTTAGGATAAGGTTATCCTAATACTATAGGAATTAGGAACTTCTTTAGGTCTTATAAATAAGATGTGATATGCACATCTTTAGGCATTTTTTTTTTTTTTTTTTTTATTAAGCAAACGAGAGATATAGATCAAAGTGTGTGATTCATCTTTCAAGTGTTATAATAAGTTCTTGGTGATAAATAAAGAGGACTTGCGTTTTGGGATAAGTATGTTTTCATTCTAACGTTTAGAGCTCAAGAACTAAGGTTAATTCCTTATACAATTCATCAAAAAATGATATACATGTTTAAGCATATACTATAATTATTATATGTATTAATGTATGCAATAAACATCCAAGTTGTCAAATTGATAGATAAAATACTTCGTTTGACAAGAAGGTTTTAGAAGAAAACTTTTAAAATGAATTTTTTTTTAATAAATGATGTATTACGGTGGATGCAAGTGCATATTTAAGATATTTCCTATTATGGTTTTATATATTACATCTCCAGTTTTTATTTGTTATATATATTGCCTAAATAATATATTTTCATACTAAATAAGACTATTAATATATTTATAATCCAAGAGATCTTCCTAGTTAAGCATATACGGTAGACACAACACATTAAAGTGCATTTTTAAAATATTTACTCATATTTTGGTTCTATATGAAACGTTTCCATTTTTTTGTTATTTATAATCAAATGTTTGAAGATCAAGTTGTTAATGTATTATTTATATTATTAAGTTTTCATTTTCCATTTCCCTAATTTTTCCAGTATATAAGTTTGTTAATCCATTCATTGATTACTCAATTATCAGGGAAGCTATAGTTTTCCGCAAAGGGTTACACTCTCAATCTTTGAATGTTTCATTAAGAGTCCAAATAGTATAAAATGGACCATGAGGAATGAGATGCAAATGTGAGTATTGGCCATACACATACAACATACCTATTATTTTTTTTATAAATTATATAATTTGCTAATCATACTATTTTTTTTATAGGGGCAGATGATTCTAGCAACTCTGATGAATTCACTAATGCGTAAATTTGATTGTATGCTTAATAAGCATTGTTGGGTTAGACTATCTAATTTTAAAGTAGTCCATTCTACTGCCATTACCAGGATAACTCGTCATAAGTATCATATTCTTTTTTCTGCTACTACTCGTGTTGAATTCATATTTCTAGAAGAGACACCTGAAATATTCTCATTCCTAAAGTAAAATCAGTTAAACATCGGACTAATTCATCCTAAATTTTCATTCGGTTAGAACTCTATCCTCTTTGTATTCTTAGTTAATTTTACAATAGAATAAAAACATTTACTAATTGTTCTTCCACTTGATGTCAAACCTATCAGATCCATATAGTTAACCTTAACTGATATTAAGTAAGCGTATATTTTAATATTTAGAATTATTTTTATTTTTATGATATTTCTTAATCATTTCTATTATTCATATATAATCGTTTTTGGTTAAATCCTAACTTCAGCTTGATCGAGTTAGTTGTGTGGCATATAGGAAAATAGCAGATCATGTCAATACATTCTGGTCATCTTATGCTGATGACATAGTCATTTGCATGCTACGATTTAAGAAGATTGAAGTTCTAGACAATTAGAAAAACATAGATCATATGTTTATTGTAATGTTTATTATATTAATAGTATGATACAATGTTTCATATTGGTATATAATATATAGGAGATATATAGAGATTGCCAACATTCCTGGATGCTCTAAGATAGTGTTCAATCCATTTATTGAAGCAGTTACTACGTTCAAATCAATGCACGTAAGGTTTACAATTTATAATTTGTTTATTGTTTGACAAGATTAAAGAAAAGCAAAAGAGAGTTGTTTGAGGTTTTTTATCCAAAATCTATGTGTATTATTCCACATAGGCGTGGCGATTTGTACTCTTGGTTATTTATTTTAAGAATATTTATTTATCATCATTTCAATAGTTCCAAATAATCAATGCAATATTTGTTGTTAGAAAGGAAAGTTATCATTTTTGTAATAATAGTGTAAATATTGAGAGCATTGTCTAAATAATATATTTTGACTAAATCCTATTAATATAATTTTATTCTCTATTAACTCATAATATAACTGAAATATATATAGAATTTTTAACTTGTACTTCAAAATATATTATAAGGATCATAATACAATATTAATTTTCCACCTATGTCGCTATAAATACTATATTCATTATAGTCGTTACTAAAAAGCTTTTGCAAAAAAAAAGTGAAGAAAAATCATAAGTTTGTTTGAAATTTGGGCAAAAACATTAAGAGTTTGAAAAACGGATATAACTTTGAAAACGTCTAACATTCATCTCATCGTTGCTGATCAAGACGTAAGTTTTGAGTTTTAATTTTTTTTAACACTTAACGAGTAAATTACTGTATTATTAGATCCTAATATCATATATTTGTCAAATAAATATTGTATAAACAACATGGATGCATAACTGAAGCAACTATTCCAAGCAAATATTTCAAAAAGTATGAGGTTCTTTGTCACGTAGAGGACGAATGGAGAGTAGTCCATAAATTTAAAGTAATTCCTAATGGTGGAGATAAAAGCAATACCAACAACATATTCCAAATAAAATTTGTTGATCAAACCATGATGGATTGAATTGACGTTATTTTTAAATATCTATGGCCTATAATAATTGGAAGGAAGGATCCACTTTAAACCCCTCAAAAGTATTTATAAAATATTATTTATGTTTAGCTATCTCCTTATTATTATTATTATATTGTAATATTAATTTAGAAGTGACGAAAGGAAAAATATAATTAATGTTCTCATTATTTATTAGGAATATTTACTAACTATTTAGAGTAAATTTATATTGATTACTTTTGCCTCCTTTTTTGCTATAAATACATTTCAAACTTTATCTTTTGAAGAAAAAATGAAGATAGCCATTGGAGATGCTCTATGGATATCTTTTTTTTTAAGAATCTAATATTGGTAGGTATGATTTGATGTTCACTATATTTATATTTTCCTTTTTAAAATCAAATTAAATATAGTAAGTAAAATTCACATTTAAGTCGTCATCTTTATAATGATATCAACATTGGTACTCGCTCACATTAAAAAGTTTGACCATCAGTTTAATATCCCACTGAAAAGGTTAAAAACGTTCAAAAGAATCATCTCAAACATTTTTATCAAATCATTTCAGTATCTTATTCTTCCTCACTTGGTAAATAAACCACAAAGGACATTGCAAAGTCTAAAAACAAACTTAATGGCATACAACAATACGTTAATTTCATACCTCAGTGAATCATCAACCAATTTCAAAGTTTGGGGAAAAAGTACTACGAGTAAATGGGATACTACAACTCCTCCTAATCTGAAAGAGTGACATCTTATTGTTGGCGACCCAAATGTTAGTTACAATTTATGTTTAGGATTTTTTTGGCCAATATTGTGTAAGAAATTGTTTTTTATTCTCATATATTGAATATTAGGGTTACAGAATCAAAATTACAATTCCTAATAATGTGATGGATAAGCACTACTTCGGCTATTTTGACGAAGACTGATGGAAGGTATTCAAACGATTCAAAGTTACTTTATGCGTTGGTTTGATAAAGAATATTCTACATAAATTCCACATCAAATTTGTCAAATGCACTCAGGTATTTTATGGGTTTTCACTTACTGAAAACCCAAAGTTTGTATGTTTTCATTCCAAGAAATTCTCCAAATGAATTTCGACACCATTTATCTAATCGGTATGTATTCCCATCTAGTTATGCTGGTTGTTTTTACAAGGAACTAATATGTTATGTATTTGTAACGTAATTTTATATCCTAATAATAATCAAGTTTTGTAGACTTGTTTGGATGAGTTACTACTTTTGGATCTTTAACTCATGTTGTGGATGATCCTTATGAGAAGATTTTTTGTGTACCTTTAACTAAAATTCATTTTAAGCTGATGGATGAAAGCTAATTACTATTGTTAGTATAAGTAACTCGTAAATGTCAAATAAACTTATATTTAAAATTAGCATTCATCATATATGTATATCCACAACAATACTACTCAGTTAGTGTGAGTTGGAATGCAAAGCTTCAGGACTGTTTGCCCATAAATTGGATACGAAAAGTTGAAGGTTGAGTAAATACCATGAAATCTTTTTAGCTTTGCGTTTTTGATGAGTAAACTACATTGAAGAAGGTGAAATTTGGAAGTATTTTAATATTAATGACTTCTTTTTAACATAGGCTCTAAAAGATTTACATTGTTGGCAATGTTCAAGAAAGTCATGATCACAGACGGAGGACAATATGCTAAATATGAATATTCAACATGGTAATGATGTTATGATTGACTACTCCGTTTTTACATATGTTAAGTACTTGAGTTTGTGGAAGTTTTGGTCCATTTATACCCTCTTATTATAGACTAACGTATAATCTAACATATTTAAGTTTGTTGAGTATATGATTCTGGAATTTAACATATGGATATCTAAATGTTTCCAACATTTATAATATAGATGCTGATGAGATAGTAATTTGCGTGCTATGATTCTAGAAGATTGAAGTTCTAGATAGTTAGATAAAATATATATCATATGTTTATTCCAATGTTTATTATATTAATAGTATGACACAATGGTCCATATTGGTATATAATATATAGGGGATATAGAGAGATTACCAACATTCTTAAATGCTTTGAGATAATGTTCAATCCATTAATTGAAGCAGTTACTATATTTATAACAATGTACTACTTTAAACTATTAAACAGTGAATCAACCTGTTATTTTTAGTTAACACTTTAAACAATTATGAAAAAAATTTATAACAAGCCCACACATAAGATTTGTTCTTCAATATATGGCCCAAATAAAATTAAAGAAAACTCGATATTTTTCAACAAAAACAACAAAACTCTTAGATTTGATACATATATAAGTACATAAACTGGCACATTTTCTACAAACTCTAATATCTTTGTTCTTTTTCTTTGTCGTCCCTTAAATATCCCCACTTTGTCGATTAATGTTATTTTTTCATGTTTTCATATATTTAAACATTTACAAGTAGTCTTTTGTTATGTAGTTTATACATCATATATTCTTATTTTAACCTAATTGATTAATGTGTATCATTGTCTTAGGAAATTTATATGATTTGATTACAACAATATTTATTATTATATAATATAAAAATATATAGTAAATATTCTTAGGAATCTTTTAAATATGTTTTTTAATCAATACAACAAATACAAGAATCAAGGCTTATATGTGGAATTTGATTGAAATCGAGCATGTAATAATGATTTCAATATTTCCTAAGACAATCCAAATTAGTGGTTGTGAATTGCCTGAATTTTGCATCCAACCATAAAGAACAAGTTTTTTTTATTAGGTTCAAGGTGTTTAATTATGATATGTTAAGAATAATAATTCATGGCTTAAAACGGTATAATAGAATTGAATATAGCAATACTGATTATTAGTACTTAAGGCAATATATTAGGAAAAAATGAATCTGATTTTGGTAGATAATATTTGATGTTCATTACATCTAAATATTCCTTTTTAAATTGTACTGAATATATTAAGTAAAATTCACTATTAATTTGAAATTTTCATAATGATGTCAACATTGGTATTCGCTACCAAAAATCAGCTTTCATCATCAGTTTATCTCACTTAAAAGTTGAAACCATTGAAAAGAATAATCAAAGATATCTCTATGAAATATTTTTATTATCTAATTCTTTTTCACCCGATAAAAAAACTTTAGAGGATATCACATAGTGTAAAAATGAACTTATGTTCATTTTAAACCCTTTAATTATATACTGACCTAGTAATATATGGTTATATGATTTATAATTGAAATATAAACATTTCCAACCTTTATAAATACAGTCTTTCAAAGCAAAATATTCATTATAGTTTGCATAAGATATTATTATATTTTTTACCTAAATATACAATTAAATATTGATAGAAAGGAAATTTATTTAACTTCATATCAAAAGAACATATGTCAATAATAATGTAGTATCAAATGAATATCTACATTGATATATGAAAAATTATTTTTAACCTAATTTATAAATCAAAACCTCCCAAAAATTGTATATAAACACCAGAGAAACCATATCATGAAGTAAAAATTTAAAATTTCAGTAATATGTGGATTGACTACTTAGAAGATTTAAATTAGACAGAAACAGATTGGATTATCCGTGTAAATATTAAAAGTATATGTAAAGAATATATCATTCACTAGGGTGCAACACTTTATATGGTTTTGATCGACGAAAAGGTACATTTAATTCAAAGTATTCTATACTTGTCTTTTAAATACTAAATACAAATGACTTTGTTTAATTATAAGGGGCTTAAAATTCAAGAAAGAGTGAGAAACAAATTCATTCATTGGTAGAATCTCTTCTGATGGAAGGAACTTGGGTCGAGACTAAAGACTTTTATCTTGTCTCTAAATATGAAGATGAAGTACATGACGTTTACGTACCTTTTATTATTCAGTTTATCATTTCTACTACTATCAAGAGAATCCAATACATGGAAACTTAATTATTTACACTGGGCTCTAAGTTAATTTTAATTATATTACATGTACTCTCATATACATTTTATTGTTTTTTGCAATTCCAAGAAAATATATCAATGGAAAGAGGTTGATAAATCATTCATATATTATATTTAATTAGTTTAACATTGTTTCACCACGTCTAACTAAATGTAATTTTCTTAAATAATATCATTATTTAATGTTTAGAGTAATTAATAAATTATATTTTTTGATATCTGCAAAGGTATCTGAAGTTTAGTTTGATGGTAATTATGAAACTTTTAATATGTAACTTAATACATGAAATTTCACAAATTTTATTTGGTATATTGTCAACCAAATGGATTATTTGTATAAATTATGGAACATTAAATTACTATATATTTTAATTTTCTTTTACAATGTCAATTACTTTTTGGCATATTATCACTGAAATGTAATATTCATATATTTTCCCATGTATTATGCATGTATAATATATATTATTATAATTCATTTAATAATTATTGAGCTTTGCTATTAGGATTTGTTATTGTTATTGATCCAAAGAACAAATTAACTTTGATTAACTAAAATATATGTGTATTCATTTTATGTGTGAGCCTACAGATTTGGTGTTTTGATGCCAATGTTTCATTAGGATTGGCTCATGACCGTATCTCTGGTGAGATTAATTAAAAATTAAATCACTCAAAGTTTTATATACCAGATTAATTAACTTTGTACTAATACACTTATATGATATAAATATAAGAGAATGCATCTCTTCATGAGGAATCATAGAAATGTAAACATCAATCTAAGTATCAAATTGATGTTCGCACAAGTGTGCGAGTCGTCCACCTAGTATATATATAAAGCATAAATATACCTCAAATATCAATGCTGCACATTTTGTTTAATACTGAAACTATGCATCACTGTAATTTTCAAACAGATTCTGATAAATTTCCTTGTAAACTACATTCATTGTCGTATGTTGTAATTTTCATCATCATCAGTAATAAGAATTTTCAACACCTTTCTTGATTTTACCCTTGATACAGCCACATACAATTGTTCATGTGAAAACTTGTTTAGGTAAAAACAACCCAACATTTGCAAGCATTTGTCCCTGTCTCTTGTTTATTATCATCACAAAGGCAACTTTCAGAGGGAATTGCCTACGCCTCATTTTGAAAGAAAGTTTCAAATCTGTTTGTGTTATAAGCTTGCAATGTATGATGTATGAAGACTTTCTTTCCAACCTGTGTCCCTGTAAGAACTCTTGCTTCCAAAATATGATTGGCTAATTGAGTTATATGCAACCTTGTCATGTTGCATAAACTCTCAGAAGGATCATTTTTCTTAGTAGCATCACTAGTGTACCAATCCTCAGACTAAGAGAATGATTAGGCAACCCTGATCTTTTGATAGTATTTAGAAATTATGGACAAAACACTGAGTCATCTTTGGAGTTCAAATCAGCTGGATCAATACTGTCTGAGCTCAAATAAATACTTTCCTCATATACATATAATGATTCACAGTTTATTGAAACATATAATACTAAGTAAAGAAAGCCAACAAAAAGTTCTATCAACAAGTACAAGGTTGCAAAAATGAAATACCTGTTAAACGATCAAGCATATAGTTTTTGATAACATCAATATTTTCATTGGTTGGACATAATATATATCTTTCCTGAAAAAAATATTAGAACATTTGAAGTTTTGAATATGTTGCCATATACTTCTGATACAATAAACTCAATAGGATCATTGCATTCAGTAATCAACAGATCATTAGAAATATCTTTCAACATTTCCCCATTATTTGGCTCATTAATCTTCATATCTCTTAAATCCAAATTCAGTTTGAAAATTCCTTAATCTTCTCAGCAGGATGAAGATCAGTTTTTGAGTAAAGCCTCATGTTTTTTGTTAACTGTAACACTTTGTGCAATACCTCCCCAAATACGAAGAAGTCAAAACAGTCATAATAATGTCAGCTCATTTTCCCCTGCGAATAACTGGTAGTATATGCCTGAAATCACCATCGAAAACAACAATTTTACCCCCAAATGGTTTGTCGTCTGTACTCTTCATAATATCACAAAAGTACGATCTAGCGCCTCAAAAAAATGTTTACTCATCATTGGTGAATCATCCCAAATAGTAAGAAAATCTCTTGAAATTAGTTCAGCTTGATAACTTCCAGGTTCTATATTGCAATATAGAACCCATCCGGATTAATTGGAATGATAAACCTTGAATACACTGTTACCCCCCCCCCCCTCCCCCGGTACCAACAAAGAAGCTATGGTGCTGCAACATAGAACGATGTCACCTCTCGAGCAGATTTCAGCTGAAAGAATATTCCACAAAAAAGTTTTTCATGTTACACAAAATCCATAAACCAAAAAAAAACGACCATTTTTTCTGATGACCGACATGATTATCTCATCATACACTATTTTTTCTCATTGGTCAGCTGTCCAAGCCAATCATCTTGCCTAATTCACAATTATTCTCTTGGTAGTTAAGCTCATCTTGAAGTAGGTGATTCTCTTCAAATGACTGAAATTGTCAACTGGCTTAGGCATCCTCTCCTATTTATCCAATATATTGTTTTTACTATGCAAGATATTTTCAATCATACCAAACGTTATGTTCAATATTTCTTCCTCACTCAAAATGAGACCTAATAGAACATTTAGAAAATGTAAGAGTCAACACACTATAATGATTTTCCTTGAATCAATAAAAACACAAAAGTGGATATGTTAACCTGGGTTTCTACGCCTTTTACGCTAAATGTAGATAATGTCTTCATATAGTATATCAATTGTTGACTTCCATATTAATTTAGGCGTAGATAAACTATTTGATAAAGACCACTGGATGCCTAGGAACTACATTCTTTGAGGCCTTCAAGAGACTCTTTATCATCATTTAACAAAGCTAGCTCATAACATCCATCCTCGTAACTCAGTTGAAGAATTTTAACGGTCATGATATCATCATAGCAGCTTGGACCTTTACCTTGTTGATCAAAACCCTCAGAATATAAAGCTCCCAGCACTTAGAGAAACAAGAGCTAACCTTCCAATTGTAAAACCTTTCTTTCTTGGATTACACACTTTTTGCTTCTCATCATATACGAAAATCATAGGAAGTCTAGCATATGTCATGTCTCTTGTTTCAGGATATAGTTCACAACAATCAAAAACATAGTCTTATTGTTTTGTGAACGAGCAATCACACTTTCAAGTGAATCACCTTCTTTGAAAATAACTGGTTGATCTCCTTCAAGATAAAACGTTAAATTTTCCTCTGGTGTAGACCAGTAATGTGTTGGGAAGGCCAGAATCCTCCAGGTCGCCTCGCAAGCTGAGATATATCTGCCCACCAAGATTTTAGAAGTTCATTTACACATTGATGTGCAACAATAAAATAGTATCTAAAGATTATACATACATAGTTACCTTGCATCGACGTAGTTTTTAATTTCGTCCACTAGTAGTTCAACTCCTTCGGCTGTAGTAGAATCCCCTTGATCTCCTGCTGTTGGAGTTCCACTCGTTTCAGCTACAGTAGACTCCACATTAGATTTTTGGGTAACAGTTGTGGTAACACGGTCTTGGCCTTTGTTGATGTACTTGAATAAGTACTTAATATACCTCAATTGGTTGCACCACTCAAAATTAATATGATCATGATACACAAGTAGTGGGTTTTGTTGTAGGGAACAACAAACCAATTATCACAGTGAATTATTGGGGAAACCACTTTGATAAATATGATAACCTTGAGCATTTACAATAGTTTTCTCAACGTATTATCTAGGAAAAAATTGGTGCATCGCCCAACATCCATACATGGAGAATTTTTGTTAACAACACAACATGGCCAATGAATCATCATGTCTTTTACGAACTCACACAATCTTGTTTTTTTTACGACCTCATACAATCTTGGTTCCCCACTCTTATCCGGGATTTTACCAGAAACAATGTGGTCAATATCCTCATCATTAGGAAAATTGTGTTTATAATCCATAAACAATAGCATATGAGCATGTGGAAGCCCTCTTTTCTGAAACTCTATTGTGTAAATGAATGAGAAACAGGTTTATCAAATCATCCAAAGTTAAATATATGATAAACAATAATGTAGTAGACACATACCTGTCTTCCCAAGCAAATGCTTATTGGTTAAACCATCCATCAAGCTATCAAGCTTTTTCTTGAATATCCTACAACACAAATTTGGTATGTCCTTGGATTTAAGATTGTATTTCTAAAGTATCTAGACAACTCTGGCCATTTAGGATTACATTTTAAGGTAATAAAGAGATCTGGAAAGCCAAAGTATTTACATATAGACATTTCATTCATTTACATTTGATGCATATACCTTGGACCGCTGGTGAAGGATGAGGAAATGATAATATAGTACCTTTAATAGTTAAAGTTGAATTACCTTCTCTTGTAGCAGCCACAAACTTACCCAATTTCAAAGTTCTTAGGTTAGCCTGGTTATTCCTTATGAACCGAAGACGATGTGTTTCAATCATGGTATATGCATCTACCAAAAATTGTTGCAGTAAACATCTTGACAGAAGAAGAACCTGAGAACCAGCTTTCTAAATTTGAATGCGATATGAAAACAACTCCCTCATACTGATATTAGTTTTTTTTTTTTTGTTATTTTACTTCTGGTAAAACCATGTTTTATTCCAACCCAAAGCCATCCTCTTCAAAGGAAAAATAAGTGGATATTAAAGAGATAGATAGCAAGGATGCAATTAGTTTATCCTTTTCAGCTTACCATATATTTTTTTCCAAAACGAATATCACGTTTGTCCATATTAAGATTTAAGATGAAAATCACCAACCACCAAATCATCAACCTGTGAAGAAATTGAGAGTTGTAAAAACACCCATATTTTAGACAACTGTAAATTAGAACCCAAATAAGTTCTTCAGGTTCGTCTTCATCACTAAATATGTCCACTGCATTCCGGAAGGTCTTAACATGAACATTTGTCTCTCTTAACATTTGCATTATACCCTCAACCAAGTCTTCTGTTATTTTGTTTCCTTCAAAATTCCCACTGTGAAGATCCAAGAAAACAAGATTAGTATAAAATGATACGACAATGCTACTTATGATTCAGATAAGAACAAAACTTAGGTTTACCCTCTAGGGTGAACCTTTAAATTCACCTCTCCTTTTATCACCAATCAAAATGCCACGTAGATAATTAAATAAAATTTATTAAATTTATTTAAAAATAGCTAAAAAAAAATAACCCCAATTTTAGCGACGCTAACACCGCCAGCTAAACCGTAAACCCTAAATCTTAAATTCTAAACCCTAAACCTTCAATCATAAACCCAAATCTTATACCATAAACTCAAATCCTAGACTCTAAATCCAAATTATATACCCTAAACCCAAATTCTAAACCTAAAACCCAAACACTAAACCCTTAAACCCAAACCTTATACCATAAACCCAAATACTATACCATAAACCCAAACAATATACCCAAAAACCTAAACTCTAAACCCTAAACCTAAATCGTAAACCCTAAACCCAAATTTTAAACCTATAGGGTTTGGGTTTAGGGTTTAGGAATTGGGTTTAGGGTATATGGTTTGGGTTTAGGGTTTACAGTTTGGGTTTAGGGCATAGGTTTTGGTTTTAGGGTATATAGTTTGGGTTTAGGGTTTAGGATTTGGGTTTAGGGTATTGGATTTAGGTTTAGAGGTTAGAATTTGAATTTAAAAAATTTAGGTTTAAGGTTTAGAATTTAAAATTTAGGGTTTAGGATTTAGCTGACGACTTTTGCATCGTTAAAATTGGCGTTATTTTCTTTTTAACTGTTTTTTTAAAAAAATAAAATTTTTATATAATAATCTACGTGGCATTTTGATTGGTGATAAAAGGAGAGGTGAATTTAAAGGTTCACCCTAGGGGGTGAACCTAAGTTTTGTTCTTCAGATAATGTGTTAAGTACTTAGCTATTCGATTCATATATACCCGAGTGAAAATATTTGGCTTTGAACTTTACTCTATGTATTATAAATGTACAATTGAGAAAATTTAGCAGTTTCATTTGCCTTTGGTTTCATACTCCTCATCAAGTGATAATTCTTACCATGAAGTTTGAACACTTTAGGACCTTTACCCTTGTTAATAAAGTTGTATATCTTACCTGAAAGAGATGTAAAAGAAAACATCATGTTTAAAGATCTAATACTATCAAAATAAAGCTTAATAATTACATCATCCGTTGTAAGTAGCCCAAGTAAGAAGGGAGGTGGTTCCTTTAGAAGTGGGAGATTAATTTTTTCTTTCATACAACAGGTGGTAAAAACGAGATTTATTGTTTTCATGCTCTTACCAATTCTCTCATTATACCAAAATAGAGCTCCGCATTTTAGACATTCATTAGATAAATCTCTATCATCTTTATTGTCTCCCCTAACATGTGACACAAAACAATAAGTTGTAATTAAACACAAATCACAATTTAACATTTTTATCATTTTAAAAGCAGTTTAGTTCAAATAACTTCTTCTTTTTTGGCATATACATATGAGCCAGCTAAAACTGATTGGGGATTTGTTACTTTAAATATTACCAAATTTTGAATCCTAAAACCGCTAATCAAGCTTAAGGATCTTAATGAAACATTAAAATAGACTTTAGGGCCAAAGGTTTTGTTTATTGAAGTGTAAGCCGCAAACCGAAAGAAGATTACAAACAAAATGAACTCGTCGTCGAAAAGACAAACTCGTTGTCGAAGCTATTTCTCTCTCTCTAGGTCTTAGATTGTGTCTTCTCTCTTGTTCCCCTGCTTCCTTTTATAGACTTCTTCTCGTGCTGATCCATCTTCTTTCATCATGACTTCTCTGATCTGGTACAGTATTCGACGGGTTTGTTGACAGCTACGTTCGGCACTGTTGTAGGGTGTTAGCATCTTTACTTCCCTGACACTTGGTTGCGTGTGTCAGATTGTCCTGACGAGTAGGTAAGTCGGCTGATTTCTTTTGTCGATCGGGCTCTTATCGGGCCACGCTTCCTCCTCATGTATCTCCCGAGTTATTGGGCCGAGTTAGCTCTTGGGTCAGGACGCTAGTCCAGGCCTATATCCAACAATAGCCCCCCCCCCCTGGTTTGACGGAGTGTTGACTCCTAGGGATCCTAGTGAAACGACGCAAAACATAGTTGAGTCAGCCTTGGTGCTCGGGTTGTTTTGACATAGCATACTTTGGTTGGGTTATTTCTTTCCTTGTTTATCTTAATGGAGCGTCAGTGAAGAGTCGCTTCCTGTTAATGATGATGTTTCCATTACTTTTTGTCATGGGATGCAACGTTTCCCCCCCTATATTAACGGCGTTGATCTCATAACTCTTGTTTTTCTGTCTTTTTCTCTCTTTTTCTCGCCTGATTTTATTTGTTGTTCTTACTACCTTCTTTCTTTCCACGAAAATTTTCAGTGTTGTTTTTGTGTTAAGAGGATCGAGTATAGTCTTTCTTCTACTTCTGTCGACGACCGTGCTGATTCTCCACCATCTTCCGCATCCCCTGTCAGTGTGAGAGTTTCAAAATCTTTTGACGATAATATTATGATCATTCATCGTCCGATCCCTCGCCGTGGTGTAGCTGGTTCCCTTTGTCAGAGTGTTTGGATAAAGGATCTCGAGGTGGTGACAAAGAAGCTAGCCGTTGTTGTTGATAGTGCTACTACTAAACCAAAGTCTCTCCATGCTGAAATTTTGTCACTGGCTAGCTGTGAGGCTATTATTTTAGCACAGATCAGCGATCAGCAGGCTTATATGGGTTTGTGGATTGCTTAACTTGAGAAAAATTATGATGAGTATGCGGCAAGAGAGGAAGCCCGAGCGGTTCGGGAAGCGACCGCGTAGTACTGGGGGGGTCTCGAGAGGGTGAGGGAGTGCTTGGCTGATCAGGAGCGAGTCCAGAAACTTGATTTCAAAGAGAATGAGATGACTGCGATCGTGTCGAGCCTTGAAGTTTGCATCAGGGAGGGGATTCTGATTCCTCAGAAGAAGCTGGAGCTTCATACGGAAACCTTGCAGGAGTACACCTATCTTCTGGATAATACTGAAGTTGCAGTTTTGGATGACGACTACCTTGTGTTTTACCCGCTCCCTTTTCCTTCTCGGAAAGATGTTTGAAAAGTTTTTACATATGTAACTTATCAGGCTGTTTCTAGAGGGCCTTTTGAACTTCTTCCTTTTTGGGTCATTGGTGACCCTTCTATTGTTTGAACTTGTGTTTTAAGGAAGGTTGTTGGTGGCCTTGTTTTCTTCGGGTGATAGGATGGTTGGTTGCCCATTAGGATTTTCCTTGATAATGATATTATGTGCTCGGTGTTTGTCTTTCGTTTCTTATGTCTTAGAGATTTCCTTTTGCAAATCAATGTTTTATCCTTAATCGTGTTACCATGCGTCTTTGAGAGATTTTTGTTATCGTGAATCATAGTGCGAAATACGCTCACCTGTTTCTGGGTGTTTATGAGGGTGAGACTCGGCTTGGTTTATCTCGTTTTAATCAGGATTGACAATATTCATGCGAGATGTGCTCGGCTAATTTATGAATACTAAACCTCGAACGCTGTGGGACTGGGCCCGGTTTTTTATCTCCTTATTACGAGCTTCTTAGGCTCGAAGTTCGGGAGTGTGAATTATTTCGCCACTGCATCCATGGGGAACGCGTTTTGATCAAACACATGGCCAAGGTAACGATGTTAGAGTTTTTCTACTTTGTTCGAAAGCGTTTAGAGGGGTCTTTCTGCTTTGTTCGAAAGCGTTTGGAAGGATGATGATTTTTGAGTTATAGTTGGAGTCGTTAGACGGAGCTGCCTACATACCCTGGAGGGATCAAACCATTCGTCGTTCCTTCTTCTCTATTTTTTTTTGTTTTTTAAGGATCAAGCCATTCGTAGTTCCTTCTTCTAGTAGTAATAACTCTTCAGGTTTGACGAGTTCTAGGAACAGGGAACTGCCGTTCCATCTATTTCCATGAGTTGGTAGACGTTGGGTTTGACTATTTTGGAGATTAGGTACGGTCCTTCCAAGTTTACCCCTAGCTTTCTTGCCTTCCACTCCTCTTTTTTTCGAAGGCGTTCCTGAGGATGAGATCCCCTTCGTTGAATCGCCTTTCCTTTACTTTTCTGTTGTAATATTGGGCTGCTTGTGGTTGATAGTTCTGTATTTGGATTAGGGATTGGTCCCATTCTTCTTTGACTAGGACATTGTGATCGCCAAGTATTTTGTTGTTGAGTGTTCATCTTGAAGCATGATTAGGCGTCGAACGGTCGCCACTGCAGCTTCCGTCGGTACCATTGCTTCTACCCTGTGGCAGAGCGAGAAAGGGTTTCATCCGGTGGATCTTTCGGTGTAGTTCGATGGGACCATAGTACTTCGTCGAGCTCGCCGGCGCATAGCCTCTTTTTGTCTTCCAATTGTTTCTTGAGCCCGTCAATGATGGTCTTATTGGTTGCTTCGGCTTGTCTGTTCCCTTGAGGGTATCGCAGGGTTTACTTGCTCAATCTGATTTTCCAGCTGGCACAAAAGTCTTCGAAGTTGTTAGATATAAACTGCGGGATGTTATCTTTCATGATTTTGTACGGGAGTCTGTCCAACTATGATGTTTTTCCAGACAAACTTCTTTACTTGTTCATCTTTGATGGAAGGGTACGCCTTGGCGTCGACCCACTTGGTGAAATACTCGGCCATGAAAAGTAGGAAACAATGTTTTCTTGAGCGGGTTGGCGGTTCAATTATATTCATGCCCCACCTCATAAAGGGATACGGGGGAGCTATAGATTTGAGTAATTCGGTCAGTGCATGTATTATTGGCACGTGTCGCTGGCATTTTTTGCATCATGCAGCATGTTGTCAGCAGTCCAGGTTTCTTTATTTTCAGGGCTAAGGCCTTTCCTACATAGTGGTTTCCTCCTGCCCCTTTGTGGGTTTCTCTCATGACATTGTTGACTTCTGCAACATTGATACAGCTGAGCAATGTTCATGTCGAGTTCCTTCAGAAGAGGTTTATGTCAAGATGCATATAGTTCACCCACGTCTTGTGGCCCACTTGTCTTCTGGGACTTCCCCGGCCTCAATGAAGAGGAGGATTTTGGTTCTCCAGTTGATATGCGGCTCCTCATCATCTTGTGGTTTGTTTTGCTCTTCATCATCATCATCCTGGTTCACGATCTGATGGTTGATTAAACATATGCTCGGCAAAGTTTTGATGATGGGCGCTTTGATGCTTTCCACCGGAATTATGCGTCGTTGCGCTGGATTCGAGCTTGAGGCTAGAGCGGCTAATGTGTCGACTAATGTGGTGTCCCCTCTTGGTATCTTGGAAGAGTGAAGTTGGTGAATTGTTCTGCTAGTTTTTGGAGAACTTTCAGATAGGCGTCCATTCGTTCATTTTTGGCTTCGTATTCCCCGCAGAATTGCATTGCTACAAGTTGTGAGTTGCAGAAGGTGTCTATCTTTCATGATCCGATTGCCTTGGCGAGTCTGAGTTTGGTGATCAGGGCCTCGTATTCCGCCTCGTTTTTTGAAGGAAAGCGAGGTGAAAATATTGTTCCACAACTTCCTTCGTGGGGGATGATTCCAAGTGGATGCCGATTATGCTTCCGTGTCAGGATGACGACCCATCAACATAAAGCAACCAAGCGGCATTGGGGTTTGGTATGTTGGTTTCGAGCTCCGGTGTCAATTCTATAAGGAAGTCGACAAAACAATTGGGATTTGGCGCATGTCCTGTTTTTGTATTCTATATTGTCATTGCTAAGCTCGATCGCCCATGTTGCTATTCTCCTTGATTGGCTTGAGCTGTGAGGGATATTTCACAGGGGCTGTGTCGTCATTACCATGACTGAGTGTGATTGGAAGTATGGGCGAAGCTTCCTTGCTGATGTTACTACCGCGAGCTTTAGTTTCTCCAGCATTGGGTATCTCGACTCAGCATCATCCAGGTTTTGCTGACATAGAATATCGGGTTTTGTTCTATGTGTTTCTCCCTGCCCAGGACCCCACTTACTGCCGATCCAGTAACCAAAACATATAGGTATAACGTTTCTCCTTCCTCTGGTTTAGAAAGGAAGGGCGGCATGTCGGTTGACCTCGAGATGAACCTGTTGAGTGCCGTGATTTGGCCCGTTAGCCGCTGAACCTCTCTTGTATTTATTGGCAACGGAAGTTCTATGATCATGGTAATTTTCCTCGGGTTTGCTTTGATTCCTCTCTTGGTCACGATATAACCCATCAATTCCCTCGACGTTACTGCAAAGGTGCATTTTACCGGATTCAATTTCATGTTGTACCTGTTTAGGATCGTGAAGCACCATTGTATGTTGTTGACGTGGGTTTCGGCTCTGAATGACTTCATCTGCATGTCGTTGATGTATACTTCTATCGTATTTCCTAATTGATCCGAGAACATCTTGTTCACCAGGCGCTGGTAGGTCTCTCCAACATTTTTGAGACCGAACAACATGACTTTTTAGCAGTAAGTTCCTCTGTCAGTTATGAACTAATTTTTCTCTCGGTCCTCCGGGTGCATTAATATTTGGTTATACCCAGCTAAGGCATCCATGAAGGAACGCAATTCATTTCCGGCTGTAGCTTCGACGATGTGGTCAATGTGCGGCATAGGGAAGCTGTCTTTTGAGCAAGATTTGTTGAGGCCGGTGAAGTCTACTCATACTCTCCAGTATCCGTTCTTCTTTTTGATCACTACGGGGTTGGCAAGCCATTTTGGGTATCTGACTTTTGTGATGGGTCCGGCGTTGGTAAGGCGTTCTACCTAGGCATTGACCGCAGTGGTGCGCTCAGGTCCTAGTTTCCTCTTCTTTTGCTTGACTGGCTTGTAATTTGGGTCGTTATTCAGGTCATGGCAGATGATTATGGAGTCTATTCTTGTCATGTCAGTTTTCTTCTAGATGTATATCGAGACATTTTTTTAGGAAAGCGATTAGTTCCATCTGTGCAGCGGGGTTTAGTTCACTACCTATCTCGACATGCCGTTCTGGATGGTTGGGATCGATACTGACATGTTCGATTGCTTCCCTCGGGTGTTATGCCGTCCTGATTAGTTATGTGGCATTCTCGCTTATGATTCCGTGACAAGTTTCTCTAGCCCTTTATTCACCGAGCTCCATTATCGAGAAAGCTTGTGTGGCACCTTGGTTTCCTTGCAGGGCGTAGGTCACGACCGCCGTTGGAAATTTCAAGAATTCGTGGTAAGAGGATGGGACTGCTTCCATGGCATGCAGCCATGGGGTTACCAAGATGACATTGTAGACTGATGGCTTGTTGATGATTGTAAACGTGGTGATTTTTGTTACTCCTTCAACGTGGACGGGAAGCTTTATTGACCCTACTGACATTGTGGTTTCTCCGGTGAAGCTTGTTAAAGGTCGAATCCTCGGCTTAAGTTTGTACCCTCACAGCTCCATCTTCTGCAAGGTTTCTCTGAAGATTAGGTTGACCGAGCTTCCAGTTTCCACCAGTACTCTAGAGACTTTGCAGTTTGGAATCATTATTTTGAAGACCAGGGGTTGTTATGCGGGAAGTGTACGCCATCCGCGTCAGATGCTTGAAGGTCATTGTCTTTGTTTTTGGCAAGGGGTCCAAATATTTGCGGGTTCCTCTGGACCCAAGCGTTCTAGCGGTTCGCAGTATCACCCTTTTTTGGTAGGCACGGATGGACCTGAAGGAGTCCTTGCACGAGGCATGTCCTCCCATGATCACATTTATTCTCCTCCGAAGGTGCGACGAGGAGCCGAGTTCGTCTTTGCACCCCCTCTTCTTGTTTTGTATGTTGATTGCCTGACTGGAGCTTCCTGACATGTAATGGTTCTTTGTGTTCTACTGACTTTGGGCATGTTACCCCGGAAGATCTATACTTTTCATCTTAATTTTGCCTCTGTGATACTTTACGAGGAGCAATTACTTCAGATGCATGCAGTCCGTTGTTCCATGACCGATGCATTGATGATACCTGAAGTATTGCGGGCGCCAGGAAGAGCTGGCGCCTCTGTGGTGATTTGGGGACTCGTATGTTGGGGGCCCTTCTCTTATGTAGCAGTTTCTCGGTCCATATTCACGACTTTGTCTCTCAGGGTTTTGATTACCGTTTCTTGCTCGGGTCAAGCGCTCTGGTTGACGAGTGTACGCGTTGTTTGGAGTGCTTTACCTCGGCAGGATCGGTTTGGCTGCGGGATGTAGTTGGCCTAGGAGGTCTCTAAGGATCCGAACTTGCTCAATCAAGGCTGCAGTCATCTTGCGGTGGTGCTTGTTTTCCAGCATTTAAACTATCGACTGAATGCTTTGCCTCTTTAGTGCTTGGACCTCCAATCTAATTTGTAGTCTGTTTACAAGGCGCTCGAGTTCGTCAATATGTTTATGGAATGCCGCTTGGGCTTCGTTCAGCACCTCGGTCCAAGTTGCTCTTTCTTGAGTCATTTCGTGGAGTCTTTTTAGTAGGAATCAGAGCATGCTAGAGGAATTATACCTTGTTACTATGGACATATCCTGGTTCTGGGGTGCATCGAAAAGACGTCTGATCAACTCAGCCGGCGGTGAGAGTGGTGAAGTTGGGGTTCTGGGGATGTATGACGTCCCCGAGTCTGATTTGGTCGACGTGTTGTTTGTCTCAGAAGAGGTTACTGAGTTTTTTCCTCTCGGGACAGCTTTACTGACTCTGTGTGTTAGAAACCCTTATGCCCCATGGTGGGCACCAATTGTTAAATCCTAAAACCGGTAATCGAGCTTAAGGCATTTGGAAACACAATGTTTTTAAAAGTAGTTGCAATCCTTTTCATAGACATGGCATTTGGAGACACGGTTTCTGTGGGTTTCAGTTCTAGATTTAATATAATTCACGGTTGGAATAATAAGTGAATCATTTAGGGCATACCTGTTTTTTTTTTTTTTCTCAATAGGATTTGCATATGAGATTTCTCATCGACCACTATATTTGTTTTTGTTAGTCTTTCTCATTGCTTGATGTAGAAATCGACTCCAGAAGGCTGTTACTTACATATCTCATCCTAGACAAACGCGTCTAACTGATTATTACTTTGGTAACAAAAATCAGTTTACAATACATTCTCATTTAAATTTAACCTAATGTGAACTGCCTATCATTACATGATTAATAAGTTTTAATGTATAAGACATAAATATAATGATATGTATATACTTTACATTCCGTCTTATTTTATAATATTTGAAATTATACTTAATTAATCAAATGTTTCATTGGCACATGTTAGGGTGTAAGCAAAATGAATGTTGTTCAATGACTTCCTTAACATTAACACAACGACACTAATTGCTTAATTACTAAAGCAAAATGAATATTGAAATGTGATTTTTCATGATTGTTGCTTTAATCTTGAGCTTTATCCGAAGTGTGTACAATTTTAAATAAATATATTTTTACAATACATGTTTATCTCATTCATACCAGAGAAGTACACTTTGATTTTCACACCAAAGATAAAAAACATCCAATTTATGAAGTTTTCAGTGTATATTTATATAAACATTATAAGATTCGTATGTACATACTATACCTTTAATCGATAACCATAATCAGTGAAAACTAAACTATTTATCCTGCGAATGATCTCTTCTGATGAACACAATATGGTACATATTTGTAAATTAAATAGAAAAAATCAGGGTGATAAATAATACTTATAATACAGAAGTAAATTAAATGGTACATATTAGAATTTTTTCAACCAACGATAAATAAAATATAGTTATGAAGATTGCAAGTTTATATTTGTAAAGGGTTAAAAATTCATTTAGTTAAACATTTGCAATCCTTTTGTTTTATTTTCAATAATTCTTTTGGGTAATTTTTTTGTTATTTTGATTTCAGGACAAAGAAACCATATAAGAAGCAATGTGATCATCTTTTGAGAAGAAACCAAAATGTTAATTAAGGTGCTTTGAGTTTCTTAGTGCATTCATTCATTTAGAACCAACTGAGAATGATAAAATATGGCACGATCATGAAAGGGTCTTTATATTTGATAATAGTAAAACATAGGAAAAGTACTTCAAACATGATGTAAATGAGAAGGTAAATCAAAAACTAAAAACCAGCCACAATATAAATAAAAAACAATTATTTCAAGAAAAAACTAAAGCCTCTTTTTGTGGAAAACCTTTTTGTCACTCTTCCGCTACTTTTATCAATATTCTCCTTCTTGATCCTAACAGCAGTTGTTGTCCTTTTCACTTTGTTCTGATCAAAACTTCCCTACAAACTAATAATTGCGGTTCCACTTTGTTTAGTTGGCGTAAGATCGCATGACTCTCCCTGATTAGATGAACCACCAAGCAACAATGCAGATCTCTGTTTGCATAGAAACCACTTTAGTTCACAAAACAAACTTTGTTTTATATTCAAAAAATTATAGTTCATCAACATAAAATAGTAACAACCCTCGGGTGCATCCGAAAGAGTAGAAAATTCAGGAAAGCTTGTGCTTTGACTTTCCTGCAAAGAAGCTATTTAATCAGTATTACATTTGTACCCACACTTGTAATGTTGCCAATTGATTTATATATTATAACATACCCAAGGAGAATGATATGTATCAAACAAGTTTATCATTCCATAATTTGTGATAATCTTCATAACTTTGAAAGTGTCATGCTTGTACAAATGATTTTCCTTCACAATACCAATCTTGAATAGATTGGTTTTACCAACCAAATCAGTGAGAACAGATAGGAGAACAGTTGGTTCTTGTATCTATTATAGTGATTATATAAAACTGGTTATCTAGAATCGTAAGTAAGAATAATTTCAATAAAAAGCATGCACATGACAATAGTAATTATGATAATTAACTCATCAATGATTTCACCGTTTACTCAATACAATGCTGGCGTATTAGTTTTAGTTAAAGGTTATCAAAGAGAAGAATCTTGGTGTTGCTAGTTGATATAGTCTATTTATTACCAGTTTTAGATCATGTTATAGGCTCTATTTAGAGTCTATTATATGTGTTTGGAGTATGCTTTAGAGTATTTTCAGGTTCAGGTACGTTCTGGAGAACTTTGGTGATTCTAGAGATTTTAGAGATCCAGAATCGCGTAGAAGCGTCATATATTTAGCTATGGCTGGAGATCTTTCCACAGTGATATTGATCTGATCTTTTGACATAAGATATAGATTTGAGTTAGATTTCCAATGCCAATAATTTGAGGTCAATCAGGATCCTAGATCCAAAGTTATGCCCGTTTTACTGGAGAGTGGTTTATCTGCCTCGCGAGAGAAAGTTGTCGAGAAGATGAATGAGTGTCGATCGACAGCACAGCCTTGGTGTTGATCGATGGTGATCCCAGAAGACAGGCCCGACTTGTTTTATGGTCGACTTAAGCCCATAAGCCATCACAAATTACCAGAATGCTGTTGGAGGACTTAAAATCCTATTTATATGTTTTCTAAGCCATTGTTGACGGCTACACAGACACAAAACACTTACAAAGCTTTCTTTTATTCATTGTTCTAGGGTTAGGAGAGAAGGGAGGAAATCCTTCAGAGTCCTCCTCGAAGTCTTTTGGTTCTTTATATTATATCTATATATATTTCACCTATGATTTATGTGACAAAGATCATGTATGAGTAGATCTCTTGTTAGGTTTAGGGTTTACTAATGGTATTGATAGATTAGCCAAACAATAGAATTGCTATGGTGATTATTAGATCTATTAATAGAATTTTTGTTTATTTCTTGTGTTCTAGAGTAGCTAACTAGAACCATGATCATAGGATAGTTAGGCGCAAGCGAAAGCATGGTCTACTACTAGAATTAATCATGTTGAGCTAGCTTGTTAGAAACAAACGAGAGTTGATTTAGTTAATTAAATGAACTTATCGAATTAGGTCATAAAGTTTGACTCAAGAGACCATCGATCGATGCAGGATCATTGCCAACGATTGATGGTCATTATGTCTCAACAAGCAAGAGCTGAGACATTAGACTTAATTAACGAGTTCTATGATTAATACCCTTAGATTTTATCCTCTATAATCCACTTGCTTGAAACCCTAGATCTAGCTATTTATTATTATTGTTTACTTACCAATCAATCAATTATCTGCTACAGTTTATTTACTCATTATTAATCTATTTGCCTAGCTTAATCGTGATTGTATTGAGTTTATTATGTGCCAACGCTCCATGTGGATTCGATACCTAAATATTACAATTTGACCTCTATTGGCAAGAGTAGTTCGTAGGGTTAATTTTATGGAGTTTTCATTGAAATATATAAAAACCCTCCTATCAAATTTGGCGCCGTTGCCGGGGAGCAAGAATTCGCCATTAGACTCAAATTGTTTGATTTAGTCTAGGTATTTTTCTATGTTCGTTTACTTACATCAAAAAAAAAAAATCTTTGTGTTTCAGGTACATACATACTAGTACCATGAAGCAATGAGGAGAGGATTTTTGGGTTTTTCAAAAAAGGAGCATGCTGATTCACACACGATCCATAAGTCTAAGAGGACAGTCGACACCCTCCAAGCTGATCGCTAGCAAAGAGAAACAAGTATCGATCGACACCAATACTTCACCGTCGACCGATACTAACATCATAACGTCAATCGACGCCCACACTTTGCCGTCGATTGATACTATTTTCAGGAAGACAAAGAAATACGAGGGGGTTGTAATCCCTGAGCATCAGTCGATAGCAGAATTGATCAGGTCTACTCAATTCTATGTTAACAGGTCTACGATTCAACCTCGAGAAATTCAGGGGATCGACGGCCAGATAAGACCTGCATACTTTAATCATGTGCACAAGCACCCCTTTCATCGCCTTCCCCGTGAAGATCCCATAGACCACCTTAAAACACTAGAGGATTTTGTGTTTAGCATCCCGGAGCATGAAAGAACTACAGACTATCTCCTCTGCAAGTTATTTAAGTATTCTTTCTCTGGAAATGCAGTTGTTTGGCTGAAACTTCTACCACCAGGATCTCTCACTACCTGGAACAATGTCAAGACTGCGTTTCTGACTATTTTTTGATGATGCAAAGACCGAAGAGCTAAAGGATAAGATTTTGACATTTTCTCAAAGACCTACTGACGGATTCAGAAGTTCTTGGGACAGATTTATGGGGTACCAAAAAGACTGTCCACATCATGGTTTCACAGAGGTTCAACGGCTGAGATTCTTCTGCAAGGGTATTAATGTTCAGTATCATATGATGCTGGATAAGGCAAGCGAAGGGAACTTTGAAACCAGGACTCCAGAGGAAGGTAAGAGACTGATTCAGAGCTTTGTGTCTAGCAACAATATCAGGAATATGGATACTCACAGGATGCAATCAGGTGTTATGAATAATGACAAGATTCTAAGTGCAAGATGGGTCTGATACAGAGAGTACTACGAGTACTGTGTTAACAACTACGTCACAAAGTACTACGCAGATGAACACAGAAAAATTCTCTACAAAGAATATGTGTATTTACTAGATTTCTTTTAAAGTGAACTTACAAGACTCACTTAAACAGAGAAACACTAGCCTCACACGTTCTAAGGTCGGATACAAAACCTTAGAACCTCTCCCCTTTTAGCTCTTTGTGTTTCACTCACCTTACAAGTTTGAAACCCCTTTTTGCTAAATAGTTTTCTCTGTGATGAGCTCGTACAAAGCTTACAACAACCTACGTATACTCAGTAGTTTTGTGGCTGATACTAGCCAACTCCCCAAGGAAGATATATTCTCAAATCTTCCTTTATGGAATATTTCCAAAACTTGTACAAAGTTTTTTGGAAATATTCCCTCAATGAATCTCCTTTCTCCAAGATAAATATCCAGTTGATTAGCCTTCAAGTACTTTTATTTTAGCTCCAGCTTGACTCCAGATCCGATCTCCAAGCCATCCACTTAGCTCCAGCATGATCTTGTCATTCTTCAATCTCGCTATAGATCCTGGTGTAGATCTTGCTGCACTTCCAACTGATACAAGATGTACGTCAAAATTTTGCATCTTCACTCACGTGAANAAAGAAGCTATTTAATCAGTATTACATTTGTACCCACACTTGTAATGTTGCCAATTGATTTATATATTATAACATACCCAAGGAGAATGATATGTATCAAACAAGTTTATCATTCCATAATTTGTGATAATCTTCATAACTTTGAAAGTGTCATGCTTGTACAAATGATTTTCCTTCACAATACCAATCTTGAATAGATAGGTTTTACCAACCAAATCAGTGAGAACAGATAGGAGAACAGTTGGTTCTTGTATCTATTATAGTGATTATATAAAACTGGTTATCTAGAATCGTAAGTAAGAATAATTTCAATAAAAAGCATGCACATGACAATAGTAATTATGATAATTAACTCATCAATGATTTCACCGTTTACTCAATACAATGCTGGCGTATTAGTTTTAGTTAAAGGTTATCAAAGAGAAGAATCTTGGTGTTGCTAGTTGATATAGTCTATTTATTACCAGTTTTAGATCATGTTATAGGCTCTATTTAGAGTCTATTATATGTGTTTGGAGTATGATTTAGAGTATTTTCAGGTTCAGGTACGTTCTGGAGAACTTTGGTGATTCTAGAGATTTTAGAGATCCAGAATCGCGTAGAAGCGTCATATATTTAGCTATGGCTGGAGATCTTTCCACAGTGATATTGATCTGATCTTTTGACATAAGATATAGATTTGAGTTAGATTTCCAATGCCAATAATTTGAGGTCAATCAGGATCCTAGATCCAAAGTTATGCCCGTTTTACTGGAGAGTGGTTTATCTGCCCCGCGAGAGAAAGTTGTCGAGAAGATGAATGAGTGTCGATCGACAGCACAGCCTTGGTGTTGATCGATGGTGATCCCAGAAGACAGGCCCGACTTGTTTTATGGTCGACTTAAGCCCATAAACCATCACAAATTACCAGAATGCCATTGGAGGACTTAAAATCATATTTATATGTTTTCTAAGCCATTGTTGACGGCTACACAGACACAAAACACTTACAAAGCTTTCTTTTATTCATTGTTCTAGGGTTAGGAGAGAAGGGAGGAAATCCTTCAGAGTCCTCCTCGAAGTCTTTTGGTTCTTTATATTATATCTATATATATTTCACCTATGATTTATGTGACAAAGATCATGTATGAGTAGATCTCTTGTTAGGTTTAGGGTTTACTAATGGTATTGATAGATTAGCCAAACAATAGAATTGCTATGGTGATTATTAGATCTATTAATAGAATTTTTGTTTATTGCTTGTGTTCTAGAATAGCTAACTAGAACCATGATCATAGGATAGTTAGGCGCAAGCGAAAGCATGGTCTACTACTAGAATTAATCATGTTGAGCTAGCTTGTTAGAAACAAACGAGAGTTGATTTAGTTAATTAAATGAACTTATCGAATTAGGTCATAAAGTTTGACTCAAGAGACCATCGATCGACGCAGGATCATTGCCAACGATTGCCGGTCATTATGTCTCAACAAGCAAGAGCTGAGACATTAGACTTAATTAACGAGTTCTATGATTAATACCCTTAGATTTTATCCTCTATAATCCACTTGCTTGAAACCCTAGATCTAGCTATTTATTATTATTGTTTACTTACCAATCAATCAATTATCTGCTACAGTTTATTTACTCATTATTAATCTATTTGCCTAGCTTAATCGTGATTGTATTGAGTTTATTATGTGCCAACGCTTCATGTGGATTCGATACCTAAATATTACAATTTGACCTCTATTGGCAAGAGTAGTTCGTAGGGTTAATTTTATGGAGTTTTCATTGAAATATATAAAAACCCTCCTATCAAATTTGGCGCCGTTGCCGGGGAGCAAGAATTCGCCATTAGACTCAAATTGTTTGATTTAGTCTAGGTATTTTTCTATGTTCGTTTACTTACATCAAAAAAAAAAAAATCTTTGTGTTTCAGGTACATACATACTAGTACCATGAAGCAATGAGGAGAGGATTTTTGGGTTTTTCAAAAAAGGAGCATGCTGATTCACACACGATCCATAAGTCTAAGAGGACAGTCGACACCCTCCAAGCTGATCGCTAGCAAAGAGAAACAAGTATCGATCGACACCAATACTTCACCGTCGACCGATACTAACATCATAACGTCAATCGACGCCCACACTTTGCCGTCGATTGATACTATTTTCAGGAAGACAAAGAAATACGAGGGGGTTGTTGTAAGACCCGATCCTGGTCCAAAGGACCCAACTAGGTCCCGCAGGCTTACTTTGCTTAATTATGTAATTTTTGTTCTTTGTAAAGGTTCCATAGTCATCTAAGTCCATTTTTCAATCATATGAGGTTCAAGTGTGCCGAATCCTAAGTCTATTCAGGTAAGAGAAAGTGTATCTTTATTGATATAAAAACTTGTGAT
>MU106015.1:0-63764 GCA_012274485.2 Sinapis alba
AGTTTAGCTTCTCAGATAAAGACAGAGCTAAAACAGAACTTTTGTTTGGTATGAATAAGAAAAATGAGATGTGTTCAGGGCCGGATCTGGAAGCAGCCGGATGAAACATAAGCCTCGGTCTGAAAATTCTTTTGGAGAAATTTCACATTGATAAAGGCTCCCAATTATGAAAATTTTCTTTAAGAAATGTTTCAGGTCCCTGGAATCTCAGGTCTGGTCCGGTATGTTGGACCGGATGTGTTATTTATTGTGTTCTTAAACGAAGTCGTACCGAAGATTTTGTAGTCTCCGTCTACAACAGCAGGGACGGTACCGAAAGGCTGCATGTGAAGAAACAAAGAAGAAGGTCAGAATCTTGAAAAGAAAAGAAAGAAAAGAAACAGAAGCGGTCGAGGAAGGAAACCTGTAAGGCGAGATAAGCAGGCTGCTTGTGTTCTCCTTTCATGAGATCGACGGGGACGGTCTCGAAGGTAACGCCCTTCTCGATGAGCGTTACCAGAGCTCGCTTCGGTGACGCAAAGTGAGGTCCGTACACCTTTAGCACCATTTTTTTCTCTATCTTTTGCTTGCGGTCACAGTTGGCTTGTTTAAGTGATAAATTTCATAGTTGTCACGTCGCCATTTTATAGAAAGAGAGGAGGCGAAACGGGTGGGGAGAAACATATTGCGACTCGTGGCGAAACGTGGCACTGCGTTTCCGTTGTTTTCTCGGTGGAAAAAAAGAATAATCAAAAATCATAATAAACTATTTTTACTCCATAAAATAAACTATTTTCACTTTTAAGTCAGTCATAGATAAGCAACCAATTATAATACATAAAATAATTATTACGATACATAAAGCCACTATTATGAAACTACACTTTTTAAGGCAAATTCATTAATATTATTTTTCATTTTATGTATGTATTCGATTATCTATTTTTCAGCATATTGGTTTTTAGAGCATGATTAAAGGGGGTTCTTAGAGGGGTTCTTAGGAGGATGGGTCCTATGAATAGTGTAAGAACCGGTTCTTAAGAGTTTCTTGCACTGTTCACGGGTCCCACAGACACGTGACGACCCACGATTAGTTAACTTTTTTTTTTTTTTTTTTTGAAAAACAGAAAAGAAGAAGAAAAAAAAACCTAAGAACCTCAATTGGGGGGTTCTTAAGGTTAATCATGGTCTTAAGTAACGACTAAGATATTCTATACCACTGATTGTCACTTAAGTCAATATCTTTCATGTCAACGTAACCCACTGAACCACTGAAATTTTCAGTATCTTCAAAAAATAATAATAATATTTAACACGTAACCCACTGAACCACTGATTTTCAACGTATGTTTTACATTTTGTGTATGTATCAGTTATAAATTAACACTTGTCAAATGCAGTATCTTAAAGGTTCTTATAAGTTGTCTGATTAGAATTTTCTTTTTTGAACCCAAATCTGATTAGAACCTATTCTAACTTTTCTCTTCCATTTTTTTTCCTGATTTTATTATTTAATAGATAGTCTATTAAATATCCACGTTTGAGGCACTCTTATGATATCTCCAATAGTTATATTTATTTTTCTGTTAAAATAAAATAATAGAAATAAATTTATTTTTTATTCCAATAACTTTTTCATTATTCCTCTAAAAATATTTTAAATATAATATATTGTTATTTTTACCTAAATACAATTTTATTTTAATTAAATCTTTATTTTATACATAAGTTTAGTTTTTTAAAAGATACACTGATTTATATAACTAATTTTATTAAATAACTAATTTTGTTGTTATTTTAATCTCATAAATTAAATTAAATATTTGTTCATGAAATTCGAACAACGTGAATCCATTTCGTATATATACTATTTGCGGTTATATTCACGTTAAAGGTTGAAACAATACAACAGATTTATTTTGGTTGTGGTAGTTGTGCCCCAATGAAAGTAATTTTTTGGATCCGCTCCTAATTGTAAACAAAACTTAGTTATGAAAAACAACTAGTTGTATAGTTTACCAAAAAAAAAAAGAAATTAGTTGTATAATTGATTATATATGCTTTTTAAAGACAAAAGAAAATCAAAGGACGAAAGACAGGAGAAACAAGGATGAGTTTTTTTTGGCATCGGATGAGTTGTTTAAACTCTAAAAGTAGGTAGGTGGAGCCAAAATAAAACGTGAGAGAATGAACTCAACGGTTTTATTGAACCAGTGAACCACATGTCTCATTTGGTTCTTTTGGTAGGTGTGTTCGGACTTGACAAAACTTTTCAAAGATCCAGAGTTTATGAAATAAAAAATAAATACTAAATTTTATTATATACACTATAAATTCTATAAACCAATACTCGATAAATTAATAAATATTCTAAATTAATAAATTTCACCGGTTTTAAATTGAATCATTATAAATTATGAGATAATAAAATAATATTTTTTTAAATATTACATAAATATATAGTCATAATATAAACATAAATTAATAACTAATCTATATAAATTTATATAAATTTATATAAATATAATCAATATATTTTTTTTTGTTTCACAGTCTAGTTTATCTTTAAATTTCTTAATATTTCTAAATATATTGATATTACTTTATCTTTTTACACTTAAAATGCAGTTACATTTACTTTATATTTAGTGTAGACACCATAAAAATCAAATACACTTAAAATGCAGTTACATTTACTTTATATTTAGTGTAGACACCATAAAAATCAAATATTCTTCATAATTATACATAAAACATATTTTAAAATATTTGAATTTAAAAATAATTTTCTTGTAAATTAATAAACTATCAAAGTTTCAATATTATTAATCTATTGAGTTTTTATTCATTTTTACATGTAATGCAGTAGCCAGTGTTAATGTTGTCTTTGTTTGTTTTCAATAAAAAAATAATGTTGTCTTGTTTCACCAGTCATAGGCCTAGACGGATTGGATATCCGGAGTATTTTAAAGTATCAGAATTTAAATTTTTATCTGGTGATCTATCCTTATCCGGATTCGGGGTTTTCTGATATCCAAATATTGGATATCTTCATAAAAATTATAATTATATCCGGCGGGTATCCAAATCCAAATTAGGATCTTTAAAATTAATAAAAATAACATTAAAATATATATAAATATTAACAACAATTTAGAAATAAAAGTAATATAACATTTTTAATTATTTCTAAGTATATTATTATAAAATTTATACTTATATAATATTAATAAAATAAAAATATAATAAATAAAAGTAGTTTTATATATATATTACTATTTTTGAAAGAATTATCAATAAAAATTACAGATCCAAATATCCGGACTAAAAAATTAAGATATCTGAATCTGGATTCGGTTTTGACGAATCCAACATGTTACTATCCGGATCCGTATCTTGACCCTCCGGATATTCTAATTTTCGGAGCGGATCAGATCTTGGATTGAATCCGGATCTCTGATAATAAGTCGAAGCCTAACCAGCCATACTATCCACATATTATATTTTGTGAGAAAACAACACCTTCAGTTTATTCAACTAAAACAAAGGCTCTAGCTATCAATTATAATTGATTACATAAATATTTTGATCTTTAATTAGTTTGACCTTTATTTTTTTCAATTTATTATTAAATTAATAGATATATTCTTATTTTATCTACATATTTACTTAATGTTGGAAGATTTAATTATGTTTTTATAGATTTGTTTATTATTTGGAATCATATTTACTTAACTATTTGATAGAATTGTTTACTTTTTTGTCTACTGATATATTTAATATCACTAACCGGAATAGTTTGCTGTGTATTTTGGTGATATACAGTATTTAATTTATGATATCTCACTTGAATAAAACAATTTCATCAACAAAACATTATGAAAATAAAAAATGAGAATCCTTTTGATATATACTTCCAAATGTAGAGTAACAAAAATAATACAGTGAGCAAAGAAGACACGAAAGAACCTACATGATTTTACTGTACACAGAAGAAACATAAAATCTATAGTTACAACAAAGTTGTATGTTAATTAGCACAAAGTCTCAGAGCATGTTTAATGGGGTCTCTTAAGGAGGGTCTCTTAGCGGGATTTAAGAGACGGTCTCTTAGTTTTTAACTAAAAAAATTAAGAGATGTCTCTTAAATAAGAGATTTAAGAGACGTCTCTTAACTATTTTAGTTAAAAACTAAGAGACCGTCTCTTAAATCCCGCTAAGAGATTCTCCCTAAGAGACCCCCATTAAACAACAGTACCAACCCCCTCAGTTCATTTTAAACAAACATGCATCCCGGACTCTGGTTTAACATGAGATCTTGACCCCCTCAGTATATGAAGGATCCATCCGAAAAGCCCATCCTCTATAGCCTTCTACAATTGGGTTACTTTTGTCTGCAGTTAGAAATGATAATCAGACACAACAATTTCATTTACCACACCGAGCCATGTAATTTACATGATGTAAATGTTGCAAGCTAAAGAGACTTTTAAGTGTAACCAACATCACAGAAACTAAGCACTTCTACAATCCCCTTCTTAAGTAACTGGTGAAGCAATTCATTGAGCTCCACTAGTCTTGGAGAACCACTTCAAATCTCCCATATCTACCACAATTTACCATCCATAAATTTATGTAGATACGGTTATTTGGAGATGACCCAAAGGATTAAAATCAACTAAATATTACTGAGTTAATAATAAAATGTTATTACTTACCAACATAGCCAAACCATGAGACATCAATTTTTTTTTTTGAGCAACTCCGTCTAGTTTTATTGTCCAAGGTTGCACATACATGGACTGAATGAATCTACGTTCTTGTGTTTTAGAGGTCTCAAATGAAGCATGCATACAAAAAGGTGTCTAGCTAGTGTTCGAGAAAGCAACCCTGTAAATTTCTTGAAGTTGTTTTTAAGACTAAAAGCCTCTAGCAGGTCAAACTTGGTTCAAAATAAAAGGGAAGTTAAGAAAGCAAACTCACATTGTTCTTAGACCATGAAACTCACATTGTTCTTACACCATGAGATATCAAGGAGATCACCATTGTGACCGGGAAACTCATGAACATGTTTTATCAATAAGACATAAAATATTTGAGGAATAATAACACATTTTTTTTACTGGGACTTATCTTTATCACATTCCCTTTCTTTTCAAAAAGATCATAGACCCTTATGTTGTCTCATTGTTTGAAGTAACGTTAATGGAGAAAGTAACAACAAGAAATTTAACTAATGTCAAACTTTCATTAATATAGAAACTAGAAGGATTCAACTTACACAAAGAATTCAAAGACAATGACACAAGATTGACAAAAACTAAGAAAAAAGAATAAAAATTTATAATTAAACCCAACTAAAATTAAAATTAAACACAAGATTCACAACTTTAAAATATGCAGAGGCGGTGATAATTGGGAAAATTACTTGGTTGAGGCTGGGGAAATCTTCACGATGAAAAGAAAAAGTAAAATCAGTTTTTGACGGAAGAAATCTTGGCTCGTCGGAGGCAGAATCTACTCTAGCCAACAGTGAAACTGAGGCCACATGCCAGTGAAATGGGTGATTGTCAGATGAACAACGAAATGGAGACTCTTTAGATGCATAAAATATCAACACACCTCAGAGAAACAAAGAACGATGAGAAACCCTACATGTTTTTAGAGAAATGGTTTGATGTGTTTAATGAAAACGATGAGGAAAATTAGTTTTATTTCTTTTTATGTTTTTAAAAGAAATATGATTTAAATTAATGGAATGGTAATCATGTAATAAAAAGTAAAATTGATTGTTAAAAGGTAGATAGTTTACACTTAACCTAAAAAATTTAGCCTTACACATGTTTCACATCCGAGGGCACAAGAGATAATCAACAATCGGTTTATTACTTCAGTTGATTGAACCAAATGAGTCGGGGGGAAAATTGACTTTATCTTCAGATTTCCACTTTAGACAAGTTCTTTACTTCGTTACAAAACTTGGATGACTTCCTAAGATTTTCTGACCCTTACTGAGAACACAAAAGTCCTATAATAAATCCTCTCTGAATCTTTTACTAGATTATGTTTGAGTTTTTCACTCAGCTCCTTCTAAGGGCATCTTTATCCTAGCACCCAATCAAGGATGCCGATTTTTTTTTTTTTTTTAAATTTTTTTATTAGATAAAAAAATTTATAAAAAGAACCAATCGCGGGCCGCCACATGTCGGTGGGACCCGCGAATAGTAGAAGCAACAAACAAAATAGAGTGCTTATTTTGCAACTTAAAGCACCATTGCTTATCATTTTTGTGGAGTCCATAGGGCTAAGCAACCCACTTTTTTGTGGGATAATGGTGCTCTAAGTTCTCCACCAGACTCATCTTCTTTTTATTTTCAGTTCATAGTAACCCGAAGCATTCTCAATGCTTGTCTCAATTTTAACACATGTAATACTTTGGTGAAAATGTATGCTGGATTATTTGTCGTTGCAATCTTCAGAACTTAAACTTCTCCCATATTTATCAAATCCCTAACAAAAAATGATATTTGACTGCCACATGCTTTGTCCTTTCATGATGCACGTTTTTGTTAGACAATGTTATTGCACTATGAGAATCACAATAAATCTTGTAGAAAACCCAGCCCCTCTGAAAACCTTTTCAACAAAACTCCTTCATTCACTACTTCAGACAATGCAATGTACTCGGCTTCAGTTGTTGAGAGGGCAACAACCTTTTGTAAAGATGATCTCCAATTAACTAGATTTCCTCTTGCTATAAACACCATTTCAGTAATATACCTTATATGATCTAAATCAGCTGTATAATCCGAATCACAATAACCTCTTACCACAAACTCCTTTTTCTTCTTAAAACTCAACCTTGTATCCACTGAACCCTTGATGTACATTAGAACTCATTTCATTGCCTTCCAATGTTCTTTTATCGGTCTTGACATAAACCTACTTATCATTTCCACTTTATAACCAAATCAGGTCGAATCCCAATATGGAGTACATTATACATCCAACTACGCTTTGATAATGAATGTTTTCCATGTACGTAGTCTTCATGCTCCTTGTATTCTTTGTATGTCACTACTTGAAGTTTAAAATGAGCACCCAAAAGAGTTTCCCCTGCCTTAGCTTGATCCATGTTGAAGTTAACAAGACCTTACAGAGATAGTCTTCTTGAGATACACACATCTCTTTGTTTGCTCTATCTCTTGTAGTTTCCATTTTACGAATCTTCGTAGCATCACCTAGATCCTCTATGTCAAACTCTGTCCTCAATACTGCTTTTAACTTCTGCACTTCAATCTTTTTTGTAGATGCTATGAGAATATTATCCACATACAAAAGCATATATACGTACACAGCCTTCTCATTATTCTAAATTATACACAAAAATCATAATTATTCCTTGAATATCCTTTTGCTCTCACAAATTCATCAAACCTTTTGTTCCACAGTTTGGGACTCTATTTCAAACTGTATAAAGATCTCTCTAGCATGTAGACTTTATCTGGGTATCTCTTATTCACAAATCCTTATGGTTATTCTATCACTATAAACTCATAAAAATTACTATGTAGAAACACACTCTTCACGTTTATCTATTGTAGTTCCATATCAAAGTGAGCCACAACAGATGTATCTTATATATACGTGCTTGACCATGGGAGCAACGATATCATGATAATATACATCCTCCTTATGAGAGAATCCCTTAGCCACCAATTTGACTTTATATTTAGGAGATTCCACGCCAATGATTCCTGGTTTCCTTTTAAAATATTTCACTTGCATCCTATAGCCTTCTGGTTCCCTGGTCTATCAATGAGATCCTAAGTCTCAATTCCTCGTAAAGATGTCATTTTCTCATGTGCTGCTTTATTCCACTTGTCACTGTCAGGGTCTACCATGACTTCTTGGTATGTAACTGATTTTGTTACAATATGTTCATATAAGCAACAAACATAACCTGCAAACTGATCTTCACCATTAGTAATATCACAGTCGTAATCCAATAGCCTTGCATGTTGTTATGTAGATATTCTCATCATGTCTTTGGGCAACTGAATCATCTAGATCTGAACTTTCATTTCATGTTGACTCATCTCTTTGCACCTCTGTATTTTGCTTATCACCTGATAGAACTCCACCTTGAACTATAATTCCTTCCATGCCTTCATCAATTTCAAGATCCTTCAAACTAATAATCTAAGTATCTGGTCCTTAATTTTCCTGACTTTATGTTTCATCCTTTATTTCCTTGTAGACCTTTTCTTCTTTGCTGATAACCATCTCTGATCTTCCAAAATCCATACCTTGTATCCTCTAACTCCATCTGGATATCCTATGAATATAACCCTCTTAGCCTTTGAAGCTTGCCTTCTACTGAATGGACATAAGTCATACAGCCAAATCTCTTAAGATTGTTGAGACTTTATAGCTAAAAAGGTGATATGTTGATTAAAAACACAGAAGTCACATCAGTCTCGATCCAAAACTTCAATCCTAATCTACTTTTACTCAGTATACTACAAACTATGTTTTCATTATTATTTTGTTTAACCTATATGCAATGCCATTCTATTATGGTGTGTAAGTGTGTGTCATGTGCCTTACTATTCCTTGTTCTTTGCAGAAGCTGTCAAATTTCTGATTGCATAACTCCAACCCATTGTCAGTCGTAAGCCTTTTAACCTTTCTTTCACTCTACGTCTCAACCATCTTCTTCCGTACAACAAAACTTTGAAAAGCTTCATCCTTGAATCTCAAGAAATACAACCAAACCTTTCTCGTACAATCATCAGTAAAAAAGATAAAGTATTGGCTCTTGTTGAGAATGTGAGGAATATTTGGTGATCCCCAAAGGTCAGAGTGTATATAATCAAACTTGTGTTTAATAATTTGTTTGGCTTGAGAAAAAAACTTACTTTATGCGTCTTCCCTATTACACATTCTTCACATAATTTTAAATCATTGAATCTGCTATCATCAAAATATCCCCTTTTAGTTAGCACTTCCATACTTTTTGATCAAGGTGGCCAAGTCTGTTTTGCCACAACTTAGTCTCATCAATAGCTTTGTCAATTGTTGCGGCTGAGCTGGTCTTCGCAAAGTGAAACAACAATGGCTTTGCCTTAGCCTGAAGAATATACATAGATTATCTTCTTACATCTTTCATTAAAAAAACATACAGTTTTGGATCACTTTCAAAACGCCACTAGCTGCTTTGAACTAACAGACATTCTCTTCTAAAGTTCACATAGAGATTAGATTTCTTGATATGTCTAGCATAAACATGTGAAGCAATAATGTAGCGACATCTGCATTCTAAAACATAACTGGCCTAACTCCTTTAGTTCAGAACCTTAATTGTTTGCCATTCTCACTTTACCAGCTGTAAGTTCTTGTAGGTCCAAGAACACATCCCTCCTTAGAGTCATATGGAAAGAATAACCCGTATTCGCTTCACCAACTAACAAACCAACTAAATCCTTTGCATCATCCTTAGTCAAGGAAGCCTCACCTTTATCTTGACCATATTTCTGATCCTTTTTCCTTTCTGACCACTTGGAGTATTGCCTCTTGAAGTGATTTTCTTTGCAGCAGATCCAACATAATTTTTCCCATACTTACTTTTTGATCTTTACCTGTGTTTATTTTTACTTGCGAAAACATTTATATTCCTACGATCCGATCTACCTCTAATTTTTTTTCTTTCCTATTCAACCTAGCAGTAGTTGAATCTTTATATTCTTTTTCCTTAGATCTAGCAGTACTTGCAATTTCATCTACTTTAATAGCTTATCTACCATACTTTAATGTTTATTTTATAGAATCATACTTGCTTGCAATGCGTTCAGTAGTAGTATTGCATGCACTTCCTCCGGTATCTCGATATTGAAGTTGTTGAGATCTGTTATAAGCTTGAGAAAGTCATCAACATTATGATCAATGGTTCTTGAATCTTGCATCTGAAATTAGTAAACCTTTAACTAACCATGAACGCGGTTAGGCAGAGTGTTTTCCATGTAGAGTCAATCAAGAAATTCTCAAACTTTTGAAGCTATCTTGAATTTTTCAAGTTTTCTCAACACATGATCCCCTACACTCATGAATATTAGGTTCATTGCCTTTTCATCATTTTGAAGCCTTGGATCTTCTTCAAAATCCTTCTTCTTCTTGGTGTATTCATCTTCATTGCATGTTCTTCAAATCATTAGAGCTTGTGATTATGGTGATAGAACATCTTTGAGACCTTGTCCAATTGGATTCATAAGCATTCTTTTCTTCCAAATTCCAAAGTTGCTGGTGTCACTGAACGTCTTCATCGCCACTTCCATCTTGTGTGTCACAATCAGTAGATCTGTTGATTTCTTCCACCGATTGAGTCATCATTCTTGATCCGTAGAACCTGACTCTGATATCACTTTGCTAATATATTTCCTCTTCTCTTTGACTCGATCTCACTCAATCTTTGTCTCTCGTGCGTTTAGTTACTCAAAAATGTAAACTTAGACTAATCAATAATGAAAATAAAAACATAAAACACACAAATTGTTTACCTAGTGTTCACCTCACCTCTCCAATGTAGAGAGGCAACTATATTCACCAGGGACGATCTTCGATCGTCAATCCAATTTCTCCGGTAACCTTAAAGTTTAGACACCCCACAGTTACACAATCTTTTCTCTTCGTTATCTCTCTCTTGACTGTAACAACTTTCAGCTCAGGATTAAAGAAGACAAAGCTCATATCTTAAGTATTTATAGTTAGCCTAACACGTTTCTCACATCCCCGAGAACACGAGAGATGGTTTACAAAACCTAAATCAGAACTCAGTCACCAATCGGTTTAGTACTTCAGTTGATTGAACCGAATGAGCAGGGAAAGAACTTGATGTATCTTTAAATCGATCTTGGAGGTGCCATGTTTGAATACATGACCACGAAAGAATATATGTCCATGAAGATAATGAACCGATTGAGAGATTGGATTATTTCAAGCGATTAACCATGCATTATGGTTGACGTTATGGAGAGGATGGAAGATGGGATTTGTGGGTTTCATGAGCAAGACTCAAATATTAGAGTATAATATTGAATTGTTGTTTACATTTGGTTAACTCATTTCGGTTCAATCGCATTGTAAACTGATACACTATATACAAAGTTGTAACACAATCAATGAAAGCTAACAACCTTTTGGCTACAATGACTTCACTCTCTTTCACCTCTCTCATTCTACTTCACTAACATGGTATCAGACCATTGAATAATCTTCAACAAGCTAGATTAAAGCTTACACTTCATCATATTCATCGACCCCTCCTCATCAGTCCATCAGATTATTTCTCTGATTGATTTTCCCTGGTTATGCCGCCAAAATCAAGTTGGTTTTAATCATTCCATCAAAATCTCAGCTCAAAATGGTTACTCTTTGCAAATCGACATGGCGTACACGACTCAACGGCTATGCAGAAAAATCAACAAATCCGACTAAAGCGTCTTCATCAAATTATATTCTGGTGAACTCATTTCCCGTTCCACCTATTCTAGTGACAATACCAGCGAATCCACCGTCGTCACAAGTTTTGATACATTCTTTTCTATTATCGAATACGATTACAACTCCTTATCATTCGTCTTTTTGATGGAATAGAATACTCTCCTTATTTCCTAACAAGTGGAGACAATCCTGATACATCCATAATCTCATAGGTACTTGAGGTATCCAACTATTACACCTGTAATATAGCTATTAAGAATGCTCTAGATGCCAAGAATAAGATTGCGTTTCTTGATAGATCTTTGCCTAGACCACCTGAATCTCATCAACATTATCACATCTGGTCAAGGTGTAATGGTATGGTGAAGTCATGGATATTGAAATCAGTGACTAAAATGGTATATGGTAATATACTTTGTTTCGGTTATGCTTCTGAAATCTGGAAATATTTGCTGATAAGATTCCACATCACGAATCTACAAGGATCATACCACTTAACACATCAAATATGGTCTCTACAACAAGGACTACTGATTTTTAAACATATTATACTAAATCATGAACAATGTGGAATGGTCTTGATGGAGCAGATTACATGAAGACATATTAGAATTGTGCTTATTACAAAGAAAAGACAAAAAAGAAGAACATACTAAAGTCATTAAGTTCTTGGCTGGACTCAATTACTCGTATGCAAATGCTAGAGGTCAGATTATTATGAATAAACATGTGTCAGATCTCTCAGAAGTTTATAATCTTCTTGATTATGATTATAATCAATGTAACATTCATCATGCTCACAATGCAAATGCTTTTCAAATGAGTTGTTTTGAGGTTGTTGTTCCATCAATCAATGCGTCATACAACATCTCGTCTATGTGTTCGGGTTGTGGCTATACATGACATATAGTGGATATGTGCTAATCCCTCCGTTTCACGAAGATAGAAGTTTTGAAATTTTATTTATTTCACAAAGATAGTAGTTTTGTATTTACAAAGTAACTTTATACCTTCTATACCTTTTTTACCCATATCAATTTAAACAATTACTACATCTAATAATTTTTTATTTGTAAATTATGTATTATATTAGAGTCATTTTTGGTAGTTATACGGATGGAATACAAGATTCATGGTTATCCACCAAGCTTCAAATACAAAGTGAAGCCATCAAATAATACCACCATTGGACTTGTTAAACATGTTGTTGCTCAACTGACAGTTGCAAACAATAAGTGAGAGATCACTTATGGCCAAGAGACATTTCGTACTCCGTCAAAAGATCATATTGAAGGAGTGGTTCCCAACGTCAGTCAAAACTCAAAGTGGATTCGAATGCATCAACTTCAATTTTTGGTGGCACTATTAAAGTACTTCCTTATATGGCTTTCTCTTCATTCAAATTATGGATTGTTGGTGTTTTAAGAGCAACATAAAAGATATTATCTTTGCAATCATGGAACAATGATATTGGAGCCATTCAACATGCATTTCATGACAAGACTTTATTTGAAACAATTATTGAATATGTGAATAGATCAGTAACTTTGCCTACATGAATGACAATTAAGATAGATTGGATTGATAATATAAGCCTAAATGAATTTTTCATTCTGAGCAATATTTTATACCTTCCAGATTTTCGAATGAACTTTCTCAGTGTTAACCAACTCACTACATATTTGAGATGGAGAGTTAAGTTTGATGATGATTCTTATATGATACATGATCCTAGTAGCTGATTGATGATTTGTCAAAGAGTCAGCAGATTGTTAATCTACACGTCTTGAATGGAGCATCTCTTTCAGCATCTTCAAATAACGAACTGATGTTTTATGAAAATGTTGTCGTAGATACAACTCTCAGGCAAAATAAGCTACGACATCCATCAGATGTGAGGAGCCAAAAAGGTTACTTGTAACATGAACTTTGATTTTTAAAGCTTCTTGTCTCCGTACTGAAGAAATAATTTACATTGTTTTGTGTTCTCTAATGTCCCAAAACATATGACTTACTGAAGATTTGGGTAAAAATCTAAAAAAACAAAATTTTGTTTTGATACTATATGTATTAAAAATTATTGGTTAGAATGTTGTAGGATTTAATCTTTGATTTTATTAGAATTTCTTGGGCTGAATCCTAACCATTTGAAAGAAATAGACTGTACAAAATGTCTATTTGTAAATTTATTTTTTTGTACAGTCCATTTCTTTCAAATGGTTAGGATTCAATCTTAACTATTTGTATATCTTCTTTCTATATTTATTCGATCATATTTTAAACAAAATATTTCTCAAAAATATGTTTATCAGTTGTCGTTATTAAATGTAATAGTTTTAATTGCTAAAATACTTTATGTGACAGTTATATTTTAATGAATACCTATTAAGAAAAAAAACATAATTTAAAAGAACTTTCATTTATAAGAATAAAAATAAAAACGCCAACTATAACATTTACTATTTCGTAACATAAGTAAGAAAACATATAAATATTACATGGTATAGTTTTAATAACTACAAAAAAAAATCAGAAACGATTAGCAGAACAAATATACAAATTATTTTTCTCTATGTATTTTTTTATTTGTATTAAGAAGATGAAGACAATTTTTATGTTTTTAAGTATTATAATTCTTGTTTCACCGAATAAATTTTTCCTTGGTAAGTTAGGATAATGTATAAACCATTGTGCTCTTTACTAACATAATAATTGAATAATTGGGTATATTTGTTTTAGGCGCAATAGATACAAAGACAAATTCTAACGTGGAAGAGAGATCCCATATTTTTAATTCTGCAGCAAGTCCTCTAACAGATTTTCAGACAAATGATCAACATTTACCATGCCAACTTGTTGGCTACATGAGGGCCAGACAATATTATGCAGATTTTTGTTATGAGTGTGGCATGGCTTGTTTTCGAAGGAATATGTTATTAAGAAAATGTACAAGTTTTTTTTGCTGTTGTACTATTAACAAAATTGAATAAACATATCACAATTTCTTGCATATTTCTATAAAAATACAAAAAACAATATATGTATACTTAGCCGATCAAAACTTAACATAATATCAGAATATATATGTTCATTCACTAGATAAAACAAAAAAATTGGGTCTAACTATACAAATTTGTCTACTCGGAGTTCTATGATGAATTTTTGTTCAAAGTTGAGTGTTTTAAAATAATTTCATATAGGACTAGATATATAATACAATTGCATCAGTTACGTATGAAAAAGAAGATATACAAATTGTATGAAGTACTTTTCTGTTTGGGAATCTAGATGTTATATATATTTGTAAGAATGTAAATCTCATTACATTCTAATAAGCCAGATTCTCAGTACGAGAATGTACCTCGCTGCGAGAATTCAAATAAATAGACCTAAAGAAGCTTCCAAAGCATAATCTTTCTGAACAACCCCTAAAAAGATAATAAAAAGCTGTTCTTAGAATCATACATACAATTCAGATTGTTTCGGTGTTGCAAGACTTAGGGAAGATATTGTGCCTAAACCATTAATCCATACTCATTTGTGTGAATTTTGGTTCACAGCTTATAATGAAAGTTTGTGAGTGTGGAGCATAGAGTTTTGGCTAACAGAGGTAAAGAGCCTCACATTCACGTTTTTCTTTCTGAATCCTTTACCAAGTGTGCGAGTATATGAACCAATAAAAAAGAATTTGTCTGAACAAAATCCTCCCAAGTATAGCATAGAGACACTATACCGTCGCTGAGTAAGCGAGTCATAACATGGCGAGAGAACTTGCTGGGATGTCTGAGTTGCTTCAGTTCCAAGATCTGATAAAAATCTTTGTACTTAGCATAACATATCCAAAGCCTTATAGGGTTTTTCACTTGGTTGCTCGGTATGTTATAAAAGAAGCTTATTGCACACTCGAACGAATATAGCATGTTGTAGTCTACGCTACTCCTTAGATCAAGCTATAGGTTTATATATGTAATGCCTAGAAAGAATTAAACCTTTATCTGATTATGAAATTCATTCATTTAGGTTCTACAAACTATTTAAATCAAATGAGATATAACTCTTTGGTTTATGAAATTATAAAACGAATTTGAACAGTGATTACTAAATGGTGCATTTCTTGACGGGAAAGGCATGCAACGGAATTGTTTTATGCAATGTGGTACCAAATGTCGCATCCATGTCTAAATCCTCAACAACAACGCCATTTGAAAGCTTCCAGTCAAAGAAATAGAGAAGAGAAGCAACCATGATAAGATAGGATAACGCAAAAGAAGAGAGCTCATATGATGATATTCGTATGTGTTTCTCAAATGATAGAAAACTACACAAGCAATTCAAATATATCAGTTATATATCTTGTCTATATATTTGAAGGTTGTAGAAGCCAAAACAAAATATCACGGTAATTATTTAATTATAAGATAATAGATAGTAATATTTTTTGAACGGCAGAAAATAATGTTAAGGTCCACCGTCCACTGTTCGGGATTTCCTATCAGTGAGGCCCACTTCACAGAAGAAATCAACCGTTTTATCACAAAGGTCAAATAACGTATCAATTTAACAGTCGCTAGCAACTCGTAATTTTGTTAAGAAAATGCACAATTATTTACTCCTAGTATCGTATTGTATCGAACCAAACAGTCAAAGTACTACTCAACTTACGAAATAATTCACACTGTCTACACGCGAAGATCATTAGTTAACATCATATGTGGTGCTGGATCTGCCCATAAATGGCAAGTTGCTTTATTCTATTCTAATTCGCTTCACTAAAAGATCCAAAATCTGATGAGTGAAACAGAGAAATATTTGAGTGATTTCGAAAAACAGTTAGAATTAGTATAGAAATGTTGCGGTCTGTAGATAGAGCCGGCCTGATAGTTATAATTCCACAAGCCAATTTTTATTAATCAACTATATATTATAAGTTTTTCTCAAAAAGACATAGAAACTATAAAACATTCTTCTAAAAAAAACAAAGATATTCAATTTTCTGTATCAATTCTAAGAAATTGATTGTTTGTGGTTTTTAAAATGATTTTTGGTTTTTATTTTTCTACAAACTACTTTTTTACCAATCAAGAGTTTTCCAAAATATATTCCCTAAGATCTAGGGAAACCAGTTTGAAAAAACTACCTCTTTCCACACAAAAACTAAAATCTATGTTTTCTTAGTTTTTATTTGCAAATTGTCATTAGTTTTTTTTTTTAAAAAAAAATCTTTGTAAATTAGTTTAAAAACTCATGCATTAATATCTATAAAAATCACCAATTAAAAATATATAGAAACTATTTAAAAAAATATCCATTTCTAAACAAAAAAACAAAACAATGATTTTCATGGGTTTTCTTCCGGATTTGTACTATGGAATTTCACTTCTTCTTTTTTACTAAAAAGTATTACTATATTATGGTTTAGTAAACAAAAAATAAATAAAAATGATAAAATGATAGTTAATGGTTTAGTATAATTTAAAATAAATAAATAATATATTAAGATTATTTTTTCTTAAAAATTGTCAAAATTACCTTAATTTCTTAAAATTTATTTTATGTAATGTTTTCATATTTTAATGATATATTGATATTATTTCTAATATTATAATGAATTTAAGTTGTACAACTATTTTTGTATTTTTCAAATAATTTAATTCTTTTGCATATATATAAATATATGTTTACCATCTATAGACACACATAAACAAAATCTCACCAATAATATTCACTACAAATAAAAAATTGGAGTTTTGTTAAGGTAAATTAATTTTATAAAGTTTTAAACAATATCTTTTAGCATAAACCTTATAAAAATTTAATTAATTTTTTACTTATAAAGTTATAAGTACTTAACACAAAAGCCAAATAGAAATAGGAGATCGATGCTACATCAACAGTTTAAGAGTATGATTGTTTGTAGATTTTACAACAGTTTTTAGTTTTTGATTTTTCAAAAACCATTTTTGATCCAATCAAGATTTTTGAGAATAGTATTTCCTAAAATTTAGGGAAATTAGTTTTTAAAACAACTACCTATTTCTAAGCAAAATCCAAAATATACTTTACTTAGTTTTTCTTCAATGTGCCGTCAGTTTTTTTTTTTTTTGTCTTTTTTTTGTTTAAATGTTCTTATGGTAATGCATTAATATAACAATCCTAATCTTCATATAAATTAAACTGATAAGTGTGGTTATCAGTTATCAGCTCATAAGTATGATTATCATGCAAAGATTGCATTTCATCTTGCATAGCTTCTACCCACTCATCTTTATGAATGTCTCTTATGGCCTCCTCATAGCTTTGTGGCTCTCCCTCATCTGTAAGATTTACATACTCATCTTGATAGTATCTCACAGATGGTCTTGTCTCTCTTCCGGACCTTCTTGGCTCATGTTTTTCCTCACTTTCATCTCCATTTGGATATATAATATGATCACCTTCTTCTAGGTTAACACCATCATCTCCAATCACTTGTTCATGATCTTGGGGAAATGGACGAATGCTCTACACCCGAATACCTTCAAATGGTTGTAAGAGACCCTCTTACCCGACCAAACTTCCTCCAGGACATCTCCTTTCAAAGAAACTGATGGTGTAAAATTTATGATGTCCACTGCAGTCTTTAAAGCTTCTCCCCATAATGACTTGGATAATTTTGCGTGAAAGAGCATACACCGAACTCTTTCTGTGATCGTTCGATTAATTCTCCAGCAATCCCGTTCAGTTGTGGCGTCTTTGGTGGTGTCTTCTCCATCCTGATTCCGTGAACTTTGCAAAACGCTTCAAAAGGACCCTGATACTCTCCAATATTGTCTGATCGAACACACTTGAGTTTTTGACATGTACTTCGTTCGGGTTGGGCCACAAACTCCTTGAAAGCATCAAGAACTTGGTCTTTTGTCTTCAAAATCTGTAACCATAATTTTCTTGAATGGTCATCAATAAAAATGACAAAATATGATGCACCTACATTAGATTTCTATGACATGGAGCATACATTAGTATGCACAAGATCAAGAATATGCTTCCTTCTCATAGGTGTGGAAGATCTTTGGAAAGCTACTCTATGTTGTTTTCGGCTAAGCAATTATGACATAGTGTGAGATAAGTACATTTCATTTCAGGAAGAAGTTTCTTGCCATAAAGTATATTTAGACCTTTCTCACTCATATGCCTGAGTCTTCGGTGCCATATTTCCATGTCTTCAATTGCGACATGCACTTCCTCCTTGAAAAGCTTTGCTTGTGTTACATATAATGAGCCTTCTTTTCTTCCTCGAGCCATGATCAAACTCCCTTTGGTTAACTTCCATTTTCCGCTACCAAAGTTGTTGTCAAAACCGGCATCATCAAGCTTCCCGATTGATATGAGATTGAGTTGCATGTCGGAAACATGCCTCACATCCTTGAGAACTATATTACATCATATGTTTGATGTAAGAATAACATCCCCCTTTCTAACAATTTTGCTTCTTCCTTAATTTCCCATATGAACATTACCAAAAGTCACCACTTTGGTAAATTATGAAGAAGCTTCCATGAGGAGTGACGTGGAAAGAAACACCAGAATCAATGATCCATGAGTTATATCATCAGAGCTAAGATTACATTCTCCAATGAGATATAATTTTTCGCTATGGTCTTCCACAATGGTGGTGGTCTTGTCTTCATGCTTCTTTGAAGGATTGAACCAGTTTGGTTTGATATTACCAGCTTGTTGGTCTTTCTTGAAAAACCGACATTCCGACTTCATGTGGCCCGCCTTGCCACAATAGTAGCAGGTAACTCTTGGATGTGACTTGGATCTTCTCCGAGATTGGTCTCGTTCTCTGCTTCTGTTGTAAACATGAATCTCCTCTCTACCTTGTCTATAAACAATGTTTGCTTCTGAGTAAGAACTCAAACCTCGCTCCTTCCTCCGAACTTCTTCATTTAAAAGGCTATCACTGACAGTGTCCATGGTAAGCTTTCCTTCCGGTACTGAATTTCTTATAGTGACGACTAGTGTATCCCAACTCTCTGGAAGTGAAATGGGGAGTAAAAGAGCTTGTGTTTCATCTTCAACCTTCATATCAACTTTGTTTAGCTGATATATGAACCCCTTGAAATTGTTCAAGTGCTCCATCATGCTCTGATCATCCTTGTACTCCAACTTTACCAACCGTCAAACAAGAAGTGATTTGTTTCGAGGCGACTTCTTTTGGATCATAGATTCAAGTTTTGTCCATAATTCAAAAGATCAGTCGACGTACTTGCGTATTACTGCAACCGCCTTCGATTAAGAATCTCCCATGCTTTATCATCCTTTCCTTATGGCTTATCTTTCATGATGATGAGCTCATGCAAATCCTTGCAATAAAAGTGATCTTCCATCATCGGGAGTTTGAACATGACACCTTCAAAGGTAACGGTGGCCTCCATCTTCACTTCTTCAAAGATAACGGTAACCTACCTCTGGTACCAACTGTTAGAAAAAATGACCAGATAATGTTTCTTCAAGAAGTTAAGATAGAAAGTTGACGGTTTATGTTTGAGGTAGCCTTCGTATTTTAGAAAAAGATTTTCTACTAAAACTTGTATTTGTTAAACTCTTTTTGGAACAATCTTAGAATTCTTTCTGAAATGTGTTTCTCTTTATTTGTTATTGCTTTTTCTTGATTCTGGATGATTACAAGAGAACTAAACACCCTTATTTATACTAGTGAATGGTATGTGTAAGCTACTTCTAAATCTTTCTTTTGATCTTATCCTAAACATCTTCTACACATTTCTTAATCTACACACTTCTTCTTTCTCTAGGTATTTCTTCTTCTTGGGCTTTTTAGGTTATAGCTTGATTAGTGATTAATCTTGGGCTAACGAGAAAACCCAACAGTAAATACATCAATCAATCCATATTCGGACAAATTTCAATATATGCTTGTGTGATGGTTTCTTGCAGCTTATAACAAATGGTAAGTTTGTGTGGACCACAGGGTTCGCACACCATACCAAATGAGCAAGTGTATGGACCCATTAAAGAGCTTGTCTAAACAAAACTCTGCCAAGTAGAGAGAAACCACCACAACCGAAATGGTAAGACATTACTCTACTAGATAGGACTTGATGGGGCCTCTCCTTTCCTTCATTTCAGGATCTCAATAATAAAATGTTTCTTCTCAATCAAAGAACTTCCACCTGAACAGAATCAGCCTAGAGTATGGATCGAAAGTAGTAGACGGAACATGTAGATAATGAACAATATAAGAATCTAAAATACCAATCATTTGACAAAAAAAATCACTCAAGACTTGCAGAAAAATAAAACTGCATCTATTATCATGTGAGATAACAGAAAGCCAATACGAAATCATGAACCACACTGTATAGCTCATGAGAAAAATGACACTGCATCTTCTACGTATCATATAGCTCATGAGTCATGATAACCATTCTGTACGAAAGCCACTATACACTACATGATAATCAAAAGGAAACGATGGACGTGGATTGCGCTGAATGATGCTGCTGCGATATAACTGTATCCCTTTCAGCCTCTTCCATTTCAAGTTTTCTGCATAACAACAGGTTTATGCATCTTCATTGTGTATATTAGTCATACTGGTAAGGGAAGGAGAAGAGTAAAACCTTGAAGGGATGAAATTTTGGCCACCTTCTTCTGAAAGTGCTTTCTCCAATCTCTCCTCGAATGGTGTTGCGTGCCAACTCACCTTCTGGTCCTGCAACAAGAGAAGTAAACTCACATGTGTATAGTAAACGAGTTTAAAATGTGAAGATGGTTAGAGAGTAAACAGGAGATTGGTACCTCTTTGTATTTGTTAGTAGAGTTTGGTATCCCATTACCATCCCACCATTTGGGTGAGATTTGAGATTGCTCTTTCTCATTCCAGTGAGCTGCAACCATTCCGATAATTGGCCTGTCCCTAGAAGTAATGGTAGATAAAGCCGCCATGTTATTGTTACTCTTCTCTTCACTCTGCTTCACCCAAGGAGGAATAATAGACGAGCTGTCTTCTAACTTTTCCTCACAAGTTACTGATAAGGGATATTCAGTTTCTGTCTTCACTTTGCAAGCCTGCAGTGTAGATTGATGTAGGCTCTCATCTGAATCTTCGGGGAGTTTACTTATGGAGGCAGTTTCAGTTTGATTGGAAAGTGAATGCACAAACTGTGACCTGACTCCAGGTCTCCCCTTTGTTGTTGACTCCATATTTGCAGGAAAGATGGTTCCATGAGTTTGAATCTCATCAGCTAGCTTCAGTGAGGTTAGACTTTGTGAGTTTGATGAGAGATTACTCTTTCCAGCCTTGTCAGGTATCTTTGAGGTGATAGAAGAGTAAGATTGATCAGAATCACATTCAAACCGCACTGACTTTCTCTTTCCCGTGATGTTTCCAGCTGTGAGTGAGACCTTGCTGGTTATCTCCACTCCATCCCTGAATGCAGTACCAATACTTCCTTGGCTTTGTTCACTAGCATAACTATATCCAGTGGAGATCTTTGCACTGTTTTGGGAATCGGTTATGCAACTGATATTGAAAAAAGAAGAAAAGGAGAAAATCCATGAAGCCTTGAGAACTTATTACGTGATGTAAGAATCATACTATTTGCTAAGAAAAGTAACGTCTAGCACTGCACCTGGTAGGAGTTTGCTCTGAAACCTCTCCACAGGGTTCATCGGTTTTGTAATCCAAGTGAAACACTGTACCAGAGTTACTGGAGATCCAAGAATCAAACTGGGAAGATGTAAATTGTTTTCCACGTTGAGGAGTTTGCATGTTTTCGGATGCTTTCTTAATGTCAATTGGTGTTGTACCGCAAGTTTTAAGAAACCGAGCCTGTAACTCCACAAGTAAATCGAAAGAAAGTTAGGTTCTCATTTTGAAAGAATCAGCAATCAAATTCTCTATTGAAATAGGCAAAAAAATAATAATTATGTCAGTCAAGATTATCTAGCTTCAGGAGAGTTAGACACAAAATTGCAGATAGTTTCCCAAGTAAAGATGAAAACACACTAATGCAAGTAAGCATAATGAAACAATGGATACATAAGCTATGTTCATATTAAATAAGTTAGCACAAAAAAAATAGAGAAAAAAAGATCAAATGAAGAGGAGAAAAGAAGCAAAGCCTGAAACGTACAAGGCATTCCAGAAAGAAACAAAAGCTCTAGATCTCTTCTGACTCCATAAGCAAGAGCTTAAGATCTCAGGAGGTATCAGATAGCAATAAAAAAGGACAGGGAAGTAAGTGTCTGAACTCTCAGGCAAACGCATAGATAGAAGCTTGACAGTGAATTGAGTCATTAATTTGTAAGTATTGTATGATATTAACAAATGTCTAAAACTAACATTAAGCACAGAGAAACCATGAACTGTCTCAAGTATCACATAGACATAGTAACTTACTTCTCTGTCAATATGCATAGAATCCAAACCAGATAATTCTCTGTCATGACACGGGGAAGGAGAAGCTTTCTCTAGTAAAAGAAACCAAGTAAGACCTTCTCTTTAGAACCAACAACAAATATACATGATGATCAAAAGAAGAATAGATGTACTACCTTCAGAGAGAAACAAATCTGATAAACGATTCTTCGAGTCATGACCTCTCTGAAATCATGAACAAAAAGATGTTAACACCCAAGGATCTCGTGGTGAAGAAAAAAAGCTAGCATCTAAACCAAAAAATCGAGCTCAAGTAGCTTTAATGTTTACTTGAGAGACGGAATCGTCGCAGCTGGGAGAGTGCGCGGGTCTGGGACGGAAGCAAGGGAAGAGACAAGCCATGGCTTTCTCGATAGAGACTGAGTGCAGCGCGAATGAAGCTTTCAATTATTCATGAAGCGGTCTTCCTTATATTTGAATTTTTAATTCAAAAAGAGGAACAGCGATGGAGGAACCTACAGAGATTTGAGAGAGAGGTGGTGGGTCTGAGTCTTCTTCTTCTTCTTTTTGTTTTTCAAATTTGAATATCCCAACCAAACAATGTGCAGGGAGGGAATCAATCAAGTCAGGTGTGTGTGTGTGCGTGTGAGCTTCGATTTGAATATATATTGGCGTCAGATATTTCATTACTTCTTCGTACGTTTTTCACACTCGCGGGCGCGTTTGATGACACGTGGATCGATCTTCTTCGTCCCTCGATATTTTTTGGCCTTTTTATTTAATGTGGGATATTATTAAATCACTTGCAAAAAGCAGAGTGAAAAAACAAAACAGAGTGAATCGTTTGACTCTAAGTCTGGTAAAAACAGAGTAACAGGGAGAAGCTTTTATTTTACTGGAAGGGAGCAAACAGTAAGAAACCCATCACTTTTTCTTTCCCCAGGTTTCAGCTCTCTTCTTAGTTCTTACAGCAAACAAAAAGTCCAATCAGATGAGAATGTCTCTTGTATCTGCAGCAGGTCAAATATCTCCTCTGGAAGCAAGCTTATCGAGTTAGTAAACAAGAACAGAAAGCTCAAAAGTGTTGTTACTTGAAAGCAGAAGCAAAGCTTCAAGAAGACAAAAGTGTTTCACTCAAATGTTGTATTACTTTCGGCTTGAACGATTACATGAGTGAACAATATTATTTATACAAGAAAGCTTAAACCCTAGACTACTGTGTGCTAGCACCATCTTCGCTGTTCATCCCATCAAGGGTTGAGAATCGATTTCCCAACTGCACAACCGTACTGTCCTTTGCCACAGCTTTTCCTTTAACTCGTTCTGCCTCGAACTCTGTTTTGTCTGGAGCTGAAGAAGACGTTGTCGACCGTTGAAGAGGAAGACTGGATCTTTGTTTAATGGGCTTTACCGCAGGGCCCGTTTGGTGCTTCTGATGCAAAGCTGTGTTGTTTCCGAGAGACTCTGATTGTTTCAGAGGTAGTGCATGTCCCGCGTTAATACCCCCCTTCAAACTCTGTGTAGGAGGGAAGTCGACGCCGAGTTTGTACCGGAGACGACAGAAGAGATCAACCGGTAAAGACTTGGTGAAGATGTCGGCGATCTGGAGCTGAGATGGAACATGTTTAACGACAAGAGAACCCAGAGCCACACGCTCACAGACGTAATGATAATCAGTCTCAAAGTGTTTAGTACGTCTGTGGAATGCAGGGTTTGCCGTTAAGTTGATAGAGGACAGATTATCTCCAAACAGCTCCGGTGTAACAGGAAGAGAGATGCCTAGCTCACGCAAGAGAATACTGACCCATGTCAGTTCAGAAGCTGTTTCAGAAAGAGACCGATATTCAGCTTCGGTGGAGCTCTTAGAGACAGTTGGCTGCTTCCTTGATGACCACGAGATCAGATTAGTCCCAAGATAGGTGCAAAAACCGCCTGTAGACCTTCGTGTTTCAGAGCAGCCTGCCCAGTCACTATCACTGTATGCTGTCAAAGTGCAATCCGTGTGTCTGGAGAAAGAGATTCCCATCTCTAGAGTACCTTTGATGTATCGCAAGATGCGTTACAGATTGGTAAAATCCGACACCGTGGGAGCATGCATTTTCTGGCACACGTAATTGACAGCAAATTGAATGTCTGGTCTTGTTAATGTGAGGTACTGGAATGTCTGGTCCGGAACTCTGCTTAACTGCAAAGGCAAAGGAGTGGGACTGGAAGCGCAAGCTTCCATACCCGCAGACAATAATAAGTCATAAGCATATTGTTGCTGGGAGAGAAACATACCCTCGTCATGAGAGTGAACCTGAATGCCAAGGAAGTAGTGCAACTTCCCTAGATCCTTCATTCTGAACTGCTTGTTCATCTCGCTTAGGAGTTTATCCAGAACAGAGGAGTTGATTCCAGTCACTGCCATATCATCTACATAGAGTAGCAACATGATTACATTGTTGTCTCTGTTGTAAATAAACAGAGACGGGTCCTTGATGCTGCATACGAACCCGAAATCCAACAGGAAGTTACTGAGTTTATCGAACCACGCGCGCGGGGACTGCTTTAAGCCGTATAATGCCTTATGCAAGAGGCAGACATGATCCGGCTTTGTCTTATCGACGAAGCCAACTGGTTGCTTCATGTAAACAGTTTCCGTAAGCTCTCCATGCAAGAAAGCATTTTGCACATCCATCTGCTTGACTTCCCAATTCATAATTGTTGCTAAGTGTAGGACAATTCGAACCGTTGCAGTACGCACGACAGGGCTGTAAGTTTCCAAGTAGTCAACACCTTCCTCTTGGTGATTTCCTTTTACAACAACTCTAGCCTTTAGCTTATCTAAGGAACCATCCGCATTCAGCTTCGTTCTATACACCCAACGGCTACCAAGGACATGCATATCAGGCGTCCGAGGAACTAAGCTCCATGTGTTTGTCTCTGCACAGGTGCCCATCTCCGTTCCCATAGCAGCATTCCATCCTTTGTGTTTCAACGCTGCTGTTACTGTCTTGGGTTCAGGATATGAGACACGATGAGTATGTAACGCATACTTTGGATTTGGCTTCCTGATTCCATCTCGTAGTCTTGTAATCATAGGATGATTAGGTTAATGTTGAGGCACCATTGACAGAGTTGAGCCATTTGTAGGAACAGGAGAGGCAGAAGACTGTTGTTCACTGCTTGATTCTGAGCTACTTCCAACAGAGACACTGGTGACAGGGGATGATGATGGAGAAGCAGGAGCTCTAGATTGAGCAACATTCTCAGTAAGTAGCGGAAGAGAAGCTGTAGGAACAGAAGGTTGAGGCTGGTATATCCTTGTGGGGATTTGCGTAGAGATTGACTCTGGTTGTGGAGCATTCACGTCATAAGGTACAAAGTGATGCAACCCTGACTGAACCAGTTGCTGATTCGGATCTAGGGGAGCTGGATGAGCTGAACCAGCTGAGTGACAATGAAGAAGAGCAGGATGAGATGAACTAGCTGAGTGGTGATATTGGCATGATGGATCGGGCTGGAAGGGAAGAAATTCAGCCCAACTCTTTTGTTGCATCAAATGACCATTTTCAGCCCAAAAGGAGATCAAATCACAAGTTGTGGATCTATTCTCTCTTTCTAAAAGACCATCCACGAAAATGAAGAGAAGAAATCAGCAAAAATAATTATTATTGAGTTTTCAAGACAATTTTAGTTTTAATTAAGTTTTTCTTATTTTTCTACAATTTTAGGACTTTTCAATTTCTTCTTCTCTACTTAAACTATCTTTTGTTTTCAGAAATATTATTCACTCTTTTTATCAAAAACTCTCTCTAAATTTGTGAATCCTTTGTTCATCCTTGAACATAGATTGCTAGGAGTTCATTCTCTGCAAGCAACCTGTCTTTGATCAAAAACAGAGTTCATTCTCTTGATCTAGACAATTCTACACAAGATTTGATCATTCCATAGATCATTTCTGAAGATCATCCATTTAATCCATCCATCATCACTAGAATCAACCCATATCTCTCTCAAACCAGAAGATCATCCTTCATAGAATTAGGGACAAAAAGGAACTCCTCACAAGGGATTCATCACAAAGCTCTTCTGCCATGCTTTGAGTGAGGGAGTGTACGCAGCTGGATGATAGGACCTGTACACATCTTGAAAAGGGAACTGATCTTCATTGAATAAAACGTGTCTACTGATGTACACTCGACCAGTGGGAGGGTAGAGACAGCGATATCCCTTATATTTCTCGTTGTAACCCATAAAGACACAGTGTAAGGATTTAGGATCAAACTTATTTGAAGCGTAATCCCGTAAGGTTGGAAAGCAAGAACAACCAAATGACCTGAGAGCAGAATACTCAGGTGGTTTTCCGTGCAGAACTTCATATGGACTTTTCTTGTTATCCAAGATAGAAGAAGGCAGAAGATTACTTAGAAAGTTTGCCGTGTAAAATGCTTCTACCCAATACTTTTTTGGCAGTTTGCTTTGGAACATCATAGTGAGTCCTAACTCAGTGATATGCCTATGTTTCCTCTCAGCAATTCCATTTTGCTGAGGGGTGTAAGGGCAAGACATATACATTTGAATTCCACTCTGATTTAAATGCTCTTTGAACCTGTTACTTGCGAATTCTCCACCACCATCACACTGGAATATACTGATCCTTGCAGCATACTGATTCTCAACACGCTTCTGGAACATAAGAAATGTTTGAAAGAAATCAGACTTCGCCTTTAAGGGAAAGAACCAGCAAAAGCGAGAATAATTATCAATGAAGATTACATAAAACCGAAATCCTTGATTCGACATAGTTGGTGAAGGACCCCAGAGATCACAGTGAACTCTCTCTAGAGGTCTAGAAGCAACAAAAGTAGAGGCCACAAAAGGCAAATGACAACTTTTTCCGAGATAACAAGAGTCACATGACTGAAGAGTGATTTTATTGATAGTGATAGACTTGTTTTGACGCAGCAACTGCAGAACTTGAGAGTGTGGATGCCCAAGCCTCCTGTGCCAAACTCCATCACTGGCTGAAACTTGACGTGTGGAGTAGTTAGCTTGAAGCCTTGAATCACCCAAAACAAACAGTCCCTTGCTGCTACTTCCTGTGGTCAGGACCTGTTTGGTTCCCTTGGCCTTAACACGAACACCATTAGCATCAAACTTAAAAGAACATGGGTAATCATTGATAAGTTTGGATACTGATAGCAAAGATTTTGTTATCGCAGGGCATACCAACACATCTTTAAGAGGAAGCTTACCAGAGGTAGAAGGGATATCCGCTGACCCAATATGAGTGATAGGAAGAAAGTTCCCATCTCCTACTAGGACTGTGTCATTTCCTTTGTAAACTTGAGCCTGAGAAAGATGTTGAGGAGAGCTTGTTACGTGTGTCGTAGCACCTGAGTCTGCATACCATTCTGTCCCCATGTGATCAGATACATCAGTGATGCGCATAGCTGCAAGAGCTCTTGGCAGTTCATCCTCGTGGTAGCTATTGTTGAAACGATGCCAACATCGAAGTGCCATATGTCCTGATCTCCCGCATATCTGACAGACAGGTCGGTTATCTGAGTCAGGAGGACCTAAGGATCCTTGAGGTGAGGTAAACTGCTGGTGGAATCCTCTTCCTCTTGTTGAAAAGAACTCTCGTCCTCGTCCTCTTCCAAACCTTCTATTCGAACCACGTCCTCTGTTTTGCCCATAAGAGTACTGTGGGTTTTGAGTTTGCACAGTGTTAAAAGCAAGGTGAGGGCTAGGTTCCGCGGAAGATGTGTAGCTTTGGAGACGATCATCAAAGCTTGTGAGACGCGACGAGATATCATCAAAGGTTGGAGATGGATGCAGATCCATGGAGCCTTCAATGCTTGTTTTAATCGGCTCGTACTCTTGACCTAGACCGTGAAGAGCTGCGAAAATCTTCATTCTTTCGTCTAAAGGACTTCCAATAGAGCTGAGCTGATCACTGATTGTTTTGATTTCTCTCAGATATTCTGACATTGTCTTGTTTTGCTTGGAGACAGTCTGAATCTTTCTCTGGAGTTTAAAGAGGCAAGCTGAGGAAGGCATGTTGAAGTGACGACCCAGAGTGCTCCAGATGTCTTGTGCAGAAGTGCAGTGTATCACGATGCTCTGTATGTCCTCTGTAAAGGACCCGAGGAGCCAAGACTGCACCACTTGGTCAGTCTGATACCACAGTTGGTAGTCTGGATTGGGTACAGGAGTTGAAGAGCCATTGATTCCTGGGATGTTCAAGACTGTAACTGGTGAAGGAGTAGAGCCTGTGACAAAACCCAATAAACCTTGACCACTCAGAAAAGCTTCAAACTGGCGCTTCCACAAGATGTAATTTTTCTCAGTGAGTTTCACCGTAACAGAGTTAACGATGTTTAGAGATGGAGTGTTGTAGACATCCATGGCTCTGATACCATGAAAGCAGAAGCAAAGCTTCAAGAAGACAAAAGTGTTTCACTCAAATGTTGTATTACTTTCGGCTTGAACGATTACATGAGTGAACAATATTATTTATACAAGAAAGCTTAAACCCTAGACTACTGTGTGCTGGCACCATCTTCACTGTTCATCCCATCAAGGGTTGAGAATCGATTTCCCAACTGCACAACCGTACTGTCCTTTGCCACAGCTTTTCCTTTAACTCGTTCTGCCTCGAACTCTGTTTTGTCTGGAGCTGAAGAAGACGTTGTCGACCGTTGAAGAGGAAGACTGGATCTTTGTTTAATGGGCTTTACCGCAGGGCCCGTTTGGTGCTTCTGATGCAAAGCTGTGTCGTTTCCGAGAGACTCTGATTGTTTCAGAGGTAGTGCAGGTCCCGCGTTAATATTACTCATTTATTTACAGGGAGGGCTTGATGCAAATGCAGGTAGCAACTGCAAACATTCTGGGGAAAAAAGGTACTATTACTTGTCGGTCTTGACAAGAACAGCAAGGTGGGAAAGCATCTGCTGATCACAGCCACTGTGAATTGTGGAAAAAGCTTTACACCTTCAAAGTACAAGCAGGAGACAGGTCTTACACTGGCAACCAAATCCATACAATAAAGATTCTGTTCTTCATAACTCACAGAGATTTTGTTTTACTGAGGTTCTCATCCATCAATATGTTCAAAATTTTGCAACTCAAACGCTAAGCACAACACCGCCAGTGCAAAAGACAGAAACATCACTAACCTTTTGATCCTCTGTATGGACAGTGCTCACACTTGATAAAGACGCTGAACAAATCAAAAGCACATTCAACCAAGGATAATATTCCTCCCTAGAGAGAAGAAGACTCGATAAATTTTCAATTTTTCTGACTCTGCTACACCAACCTGATCTTTAATCGATCCATACATTTCTTCCATCTTTTTCAAATCCCCTGAATTTGCATACCCTCTAAAAGCATCAACAGATACGTTTCGGTGTCAGGCTCAACTTGACCCGTCTTCATTCCTTTGAAAGCTGCTTCCATATTCTTTACCATCAGAAGTCAACTGTGTATACCGATTTTAGAATATTAACAGTCACAGCGGTTAGAGCACAATGCGCTTGCCTCCTGAAATATCTAAAAACTGACTAGCATTCCTCAGCAAGCCCGTTGTACTCGTACGCACTCATCAAAGTATTGTAAATTGAAGTTGTTTCTTTGTCGCCTAAGAAAGACTGCAAAGCTTATCTCCCTGGCTCGACCCGCGATTTTGATCCCTTTTGCATACTCCTCCAATGTCAAAGGGTTCTAATTGTCTTCCTCCTCCGCACTAAGACTTGAAATGACTTATGAACATTAACATAACATCAAAACCTAAAGCAAACACACGTTATATTCTCTGACCAATCTAATCTAGATACAGCCTTAATCTATATCATTTTGGCTTAACTGAATGGGTTACGTTCTTAACACACAAAAATACTAGAGACAAAATAGAAGCAAGATTCAAACCTTTTTCAAGAAAGTGACTCATGAACATTAACATAACAACAAGACATGATCTAATAAAAAGAACTTACATTCCTCGACCAAGCCCTAATCTGTAACAATTCTGGTTGAACTCATTGATGTTTTGTTCTTGCAAACAAATTAGAGACAGGACAGATTGCAAGATTCAAACCTTTTTTTTATCAAAAACACAGAAGATGAAGTGAAACCTAAAGAGACAAGTAAGGAAGCGGGAAGAGTTGGTCCATAAGCTCTAGAATACCAGCTCTATCAAGATAAAAGACCAGACAATCCAATTACCAAGAAGTTGGATAAAGCTTAGTAAACAATCTATGGATCCAATCTTACCTGAACAACCTTGCTTCTTTCCTTCCCATTGAATTTTATGACCACTCGCCTTTCCTAATAAATCTCCACTGTCCCCTTCCCCAATCTGGTACCAGTTCAAATTTTTGATCGTCCTCACTTCCCATTCCCTATTCCTTTCAATGGTTGAGGAGACTGCATGAATTCTTGGTGGAGGGGAAGCAAAAGATCTTGCAACTCTGGGACACAAGCTGAGAAACCTAACGATCTCTGAAAATTATAAATAAAGATAATTTATCTGATATTCAAAAAGAGTGAGTGAGATTAACGTTTGTTTAAAAATCATCCAGGAACAAGCCATGGATGATCCATCAACTACTTCTTTTCAGGCTGAAAGAGATTTGCATCAGAAGTGGAGCTTCTTACAGGCCATTGAAGAATCATTCTTTCATCACAAATCAAGGATAAACTGGCTAAAGGTTGGGGACTGCAACTCTCCATTCTTCCAAATGATTGCAGCATTTCAGAATTCCTACAACTCCATATGCCTTCTCACTGGTGTTGATGGACAGAAAATCACCAATCCTGATATCATGAACTCCATAGCGATAACTCATTTCAAGAATATCCTAGCCCCTGATCACCTTTCTCCTTTATCGTGCACACTTCAATGACTAACGGAACTCAACACATTTAGATGCACTGTGAAGCTATAAAACATAATGTCGTTGCTGCCAACTCCAACTGAGATACAGTCAATGCTATCAAAATTTAACTCCAGCAAATAATTAGAGCCCGACGGGTTCACTTCTGATTTTTCAATGCAGCATGGAAAATTCTCGGAGCTGAGTTCGTGACTGCAATAGAGAGATTCTTTGTTACTGGATTCCTTCCATCAGTTACCAATGCAATAATTCTTACTCTTGTGCCAAAAAAACTGACTGCCTTGCTCATAACATACTTCCGCCCTATTTGTTGCTATAACACCTATGTACAAGGTCATATCACGCCTACTGGTGAAACGCCTCAAGCATATGCTCTCTTATCTGATCCTACCAAACCAAACTACTTTTATAAATGAAAGATTACTCTTAGAGAATACTCTCTTGGCCATGGAGATTGTCCAAGAATATCACAGGAAAGGAGGAGCGAATAACCTTAAAATTGGATATAGCAAAGGCCTTTGATATTGTCCGCTGGGAATTCTTTTTCAAATGTTTCAGGTCACTAAATTGTAACATCCCAATTCCGGTTACGGAATAGATTAGCCGACTAACGCCACCCCCCTACTTTTATACCCAAGGTATTTGTCTATTTAAACTACCATCCTCCAACCATTTTTCATGCAAGAAATCAGAGAGAGAGAGAAGAAGTTAGTGAGAGAGTGTGAGCTAAGGAGAGTGGTGATCTTTTTGCAGAGGCTGAGTCATCGCCTGAGCTCGCCGCTGGAGTTACTGCTCGTCGTGACCACGCCGAGCTCGTCCAAGCCGTTAACCGCCCTAGGTAAGCCGTCGGAGTTGCTTAGTTTTAAGCCTAGTTTTAAATTCGATTTCAATTGGTCAAGGGTTACCGGCTTGGGTCAGAGTTGACCATGTTGACCTTTGACCAGCGAGTTGACTTTTTGACCGGACCACTGGATACCCGTTTTAACCTGTTCAAAAGCCGTTCTGCCTCAGAATTTCGCCATAATTTCAGATTTGGAGTCTATTTGAGCAGCTGGAGCTCATAGATACCACTTCTTTTGATTGCTAAGGTGAGGGTCTATTCTCGACTACTCGTATGCGGCTTAGAATTTTGAATAAATATAATTTACTTCTAATATATTCTGTTTGTGTGAAATCGAGTATGTCATTGCTTGTTTAGTTATTTAGGTTCTTTTCTTAAACCGGAACTAGGAATTTAGATGATTCAACATTGATTGCTTCACTTAATGTAAACTCTTAGTTAGAATTGTATGAGACGGATATAGAGACGAAGTTCTGTATGCCGAATTGTATGAGAGGCTACGACTGGTCAGTCGACCGACTAGACCGTAGTCTGGTGTGGTCGATAAAGCGTCTGAGGGCGGTGACACCGAGCACTCTCTCGGAAGTGTGTTGTTGGCCCGTTAGTGGGCGGCGAGTGCGCGACTCGCTAGGACCATTTTTTGTTGTGCGGGTACTTTAGGTACCGTGTTTGACATGTATTAGATTTAATTTATGTTTATTCGAGGTGCTATGTTCGGGTCTACGGACTTCGGGGTAGCATCCCATATCTCACTGAGCGACTCCCCTGTTGCTCACCCCTCATCCTTTCCCCTTTCAGGTGAGACCGACGAGCATGAGTGATTTAGAGGACGAGTGCTTTTGGTGCTTTTGGGTGTTATATAGCCTTTGGGATTTTATCGTTTTTATCGTTATTGGGCTTATAGGCCCTTGGGTTTTATCGTTATGTTATTTCGTATTTCAGAATTTCGGATTTATGTCGTTTATCTATATTTCGGATGTTATCGATATTTGCGTATTAGACTTATGTTGTTGTATTGACTGGATTCCGACGTGTACGTTGACCGTCGAGTATTTATATATGGACATGTGAGATATTATTATTTATTATGGAATATCCGGTAGCGGGTGCTACATAAATATTCCAGAACTCTTCATTTGGTGGCTAAAATCTTGTGTGTGCACCTCATTTTTCTCTGATGGGTTCAATGAATCCACCTATTGTTACTTCAAAGGGAAGAGAGGCTTGATACAGGGTGAACTCCTCCCTCCTTACTTGTTTGCCATCACCATGAATTGTCTCTCTCTCTTGCACTGAATAGAGCCACTGAGGAAGGAAAAATCAACAATCACCACAAATGCAGCAGCACTAAGCTGACACATTTATGCTTCATGGACGATATTTTTATCTTCACAGATGGTAATCTTTCCTCGGTCCAAAATTTGCTAAAGATTCTATAATAATCCAAGGAGAAGACAAATTTGCTAAAGATTCTATAATAATCCAAGGAGAAGACATGACGTGGCATCATCATCTCTAAATTGTTCTTCTGCGCTTCAGGGTTAAAACCATATGAAATCGACTCAATCCAAACTGCAACTTGCCTCTCATATCGTGTTCTCACCATTCGCTACTTAGGTGGACCTCTATACTCCAAGAAATCTTCATTCACCAATGAGCTCCCCTTATCCAATCAGTTAAAAATAAGCTTAACTCTTGGACAAACAAGACTTTTTGTATGCAGGATGACTGGTTCTCATAACCACTGTCATAAATGGTATCACTGACTCTGTACAAGTGCCTTCATAATACCAAAAACCTTCACTGACGAGATTGACTCCTTGTGTGAAAAGTTCTTATGGAAAGAAAATTGTGAAGCTCAGTCCTCAGCTAAAGAAAGTATTATCAAATTCCTGCTGCAAAAGCAAAAAAAAAAAAAAGAAGAAGGATAAGGTATGAGAAACCTTTCAAACTGGAACAAAGTGTGTGCAATGAAGTTAATATATGTCTTATTCTTTTGTCCTTCGTTAATTTGGTCTTCCTGGTTCCTGAAGGCAATCTCAATAACTTTTGGGTCATAAACATGAAGCATAAGAGCACCTCCATTAAAGAGTTGTGCTAGAGTATCTAAGGTTTTAAAATAAATGAAAAATATAAAAAGAATGAAAGAGAAAGTAAACAAGTTCTTGCAAGCGAACTGATTTGCTCCTTTTCAGAATCTCATCTCGCCATGTGTCATCTTTCAATTAGTGTTACTTTAAAAAACAAAATAAAATTAGCTGTTAAATGAAAATGTGTTAAAATAATAATATTTTTTGATTGAGATATTCAGTTTGAATATTACATCAATAAAGTTGCTCTAAGGCCATCTTAATCTCAAGCTTTTAAGGGGGTCTCTTGCACTGTTCACGGATCCCATTGACACATGTCAGCCCGTAATTGTTTTTAAAAAAAAATCAGACAAAAAAAAAGAAAAAAAAAGAACCCTATTTGGAGTTCTTAGAGATAATGATGCTCTAAGCATTCTTGGCTAGCAAAGAAACTGATTGATTTGCGTGAAATAGTCTACCCGTGGATTGTTCAGTCAGTGGGGAATGTGGAAACATGTTACTTCTGGACAGAAAATTGGTCTCCTTATGGTAACTTAACTAACTATTGGGCGCTCTTCAAGAATTAGATTTCAGATCCCAATGGAGGCAACTCTTGCTGAACTAGGATCAAATGCTAGAATAGACCAAATGGGTCCAAAAAATTCTCAAATAGACTCATGCCTTTTTTCTTTTATTTTATATTTAAATTTAAATAGAAAATTAGATAAAAAAACTAAAAGACCTAAGAACTTAAACATATTTACTAACCTATGCCATTGCTATCCTACCCAGAATCCAACCCAGATTCAGACCCAAAATCCAACCCAACTAAACCAAAATCTTCTTCTTTTTCTCCTCCATTTCTTCTCCATTAATAGTTTTCACCTTAAAACAAAATCAAAAATTTTCTTTAACCATCCACCAATTTTCTATTTCTTATCCTAAATTGATCAACCCATAGTCATATTTAATCAATTATATCTTACCCATAATTAAATTTTATATTGTACATACTAGATTCAAGATAAAGAAGAACGCAGAGTATTACTAGTACAACTAGTACAACTCGAATTAGTACAACTAGTACAACTATAATTAGTACAACTAGTACAACTAAAATGAGTATAACTTATACTAGATTGAGTATAACCAGTATAACTGGTAAAAGTAAAACACATAACTAATACAATTTTACAATTAATAATGTGATTTTTATTTTGTTTTTGGCGTATAAAGATGTTAGAAAAAAGTATATGATGTAGAACCAACAAAACATGTTGGTCTAATCTTTCTCCACCTGCCATGTGTCAAATACATGAATAATAGATTTTAATAATATTTAATTTGGATAGTGATTTTTTTATAAGTTGTACTAGTTATACTAGTTGTACTATTTTAGGAAAAAAAATCATCTTCATCTTTTTACTCTAGAGACAAGTTTTTTTAAAAAAACTTCAAATAAATTAAGAGGAACTTTTTGAGTACATACCATTTAAGATATTTAATTGTTTTTTCATATGGAATAATACCAAATTGGTTTTGTCAATTTCTAAAAAGTTAAAATTGTACTAATTGTACCAGTAATACTCGTCTAATATATAATAGAAATTATATCAATTGTGTATATGTCTAGTTTTAGGGGTTCTACCAATATTTTAAATCATAAGTTTATAAAAATATGTTCGAATAACTTTTTATTTTCATGTTTTCAAATTAACAATATTCATTCAGGGATTATACCAAGTTTATAAAAATATGTTTGAATAGCTTTTTAGGAGTTATACCAATATTTTAAATCATAAGTTTATAAAAATATGTTTGAATAAGTTTAATTCCATATATAATTTTAAATAGCTTTTTATTCTTATGTTTTCAATGTAACAAGGTTCATTCAGTATAGCATAACACTTTTGATATATATAGTACTTGTTTTTTATAACTTTTGAAACTACTAAAACTTATGTTCATTTTTAAACATATATTCCTTATAAAAAATTGTGTTTAGTTTAAATATACATGTATTTTGGTATAACTAATACAACAGATTTAACTATGCAGTAATATTTAAGAATGGCACAACTAGTAGAACTACTCGACATTAGTATTCAACCACACTGTTTAAAACATAATACACATTTAAAACGTGATCCACATTTAAAATAATACAAAATAAAATAACAAGTAGTTGTACCAGTTTTCTAGTTGTACTGACTGTACATAGTTGTATGAGTTTTTTAGTTGTACCAGTTTGTGCATAGTTGTACTTTGGTAGTAAAATCAAAAAATATTAGTTGTACCATATAATAAATACATTTATCTCAGTTGTACCACTTATTTATGTTTACATATCTTTGCCCGGTTATAATGAAATCATCAATTTTGTAAACAAACATTTCATTTATGTTTTCCAAAAATTACGTGGCCAAACAAGTTAACAAACCTTAAAAGTATAAGGTAGATCATGTAAACTTATGGAGTTGTGTAATAATTTTTTATTTTTTTAAAAAAAACTTCAAATTAAATTAAGAGAAACTTTCTGAGTACATACTAATTAAGATTTTTAATTATTTTCTCATATGGAATACCAAATTAGTTTTATCAATTTCTGAAATGTCAAAGTTATACTAGTTATATTAGTAATACTCGTCTAATATATGATAAAAATTATATACATTATTTGTATGTTTAGTTTTACAAGTTGTACCAATATTTTCACATTATAGCTTTGTAAAAATATGTTCAATGTTGGTTTATCATAATAATATAGTTAATAAACCTTGAGAGCATAAAGTATATAATGTAAAATTAAGTGTATAATGTAATAATTTAATACAAATTTTAAAAACTTCAAATAAAATAGATAAAATTTTATCATTATAAATCAATTAGAATATTTATTTATTTATTTCAAGTGTAAATTATAACATTTATATATTAGTTATATGATTTTTTAACATGTATAGTTGTACGAGTTATACTAGTTGTACTTAGTCGAATGAGATAATGAGATCATGAAGATTGTGTGGTTGTGAGCTGTTAAGATTAAAGAAATATAAGAAGATAAAAGGAGAAAAAATAAGAAATATTTAAAATCGTGTGGCCTAGATTAAACATAGATGAAATGATCCAATGGCTCATGTTACACTTTCATTAATGGCAAAATCGTAATTTATATATCTTTGGTCTATGCAGATTTTTTTAGGAAGTTGTAGATTTCTTTTTGATCAATTGGTCCATATGAGATTTTAGTCCGCTGAACTATGGGAGAATGATAGTTGGATACTACCACCAGCAAGATCAAAAAAACAGGTAGAGATCATATCATTCCTTTTAACTCTTGCAATCACAACCAACCTAAACTCATACAATTGAGCATCAGGTGGGGTAAAAAACGGTTCATCATCATCATCATCTTGCTACTCTCTAACACGCCAATGGTTGGATGTCCTCAGTCAACTCTCTAGTTACATAGGCTCCAGGATTCAAAAAATCATACTACTATTCCTTTGGCATGCAACGATCTACTATATTTGGAGGGAAAGAAACAATCATCTTCACCATCAACACTTCTCACTGGTCTCACAAACTCAGAAATAGATAAAACAGATTACAAAGACAGAATCTCAAGCTTGATATAAGAATTAAAACCCTGCGTTTTCATCAGTGTTATTCCAGCTATTTCTCTCCACAACTTAAGCTTCCTCTTCGATATCTCATATACTCTTTTTCTCCCTCTGCATTCTCAGTATGGGTCTATGATTCTACTTAGTTTTGTACTATGTGATTGCATCTGCTGCTTGGCAAATGGGTCTGGCCATGTAAAACTTTTTTTTCTTTTACAATTTAAATAATAAATCTTTTATAAAAAATTACTTTGTAAATAATAATATAGTGGATAAAGTTTATATAACTCTTTATATATTTTTCTGATTAAATTATTAGTTGTTTCATTTATTTAGAATAAAACTAAAATCATTTTAATTTTTTGCATTTAAAATATATAAAATGTAGTATTAAGAAACATGTGGAGACGTGTATATATTATATAAATAGAGTAATTTGACTCTATAATCATTAAAAATATTTAAGTAAATAATCATATCAATGAAATGAGTAAGATACAAGATAAATTTGATATTCATTTCAACTTTAAGTAATAATCATTTCATAAATATTTTACTTTTATTTTGAAAACAAATTAATCCTCCTAAATTATTGTAAAAATTTTAAAAATTATTTATAAAATTTTATAAACCCGGCGACATCTTCTAAATACTAAACTCTAAACAATTATCACTAACCCTAACCTAAATGTTTGGATATTTTTGTTGGGTGCATTTTTAAAAAGTGATATCCAACTAAATGCATTACAAATAATTTCTCAAGATACAATACATATAATTAAAAAAATCAAACAATATTACCTTTAACATTTCTTTTTCCTTATGTTATAAATTATTTCCTTCTTTTTAACCCATTTTCATCAACCTTTTGTCTCTTCTCACTTGTTATTATTTTTTAAAATTCTCAAATCTATGCTTTCCTCATCAATCCTTCGATCATTATGTTGCCATAAAAAAAAGGGCAATTCTCTTAAATAGCCCTTTTTAAGTTTTTGTCACAAAAATAGCCTTAAAAAAATAAAATGACCAAAATAGACTTTTTTTTTTTTGAAATTATGATTTTTTTTAATTTTTTTTTTGAAATTTGAAACCCTAACCCCAAACCCACCCCTTAACTCTAAACCCTAAAGTGCAAATTAGTTAACCCTAGGGATATAAATGCATATAAATGATTTTTTTAGCTTCTAAAAAAAACATTTTGGTCATTTTCTTCCTTAAAAACTATTTTTGTGACAAACAAGCTAAAAGGGGCTATCCAAGGGAATTTCTCTAAAAAAAAACTATTTATTAATCTCTCCTTCGTCTCCGTCACCATCTACCATCAGTGCCGGCTCAAGTATCATATAGGCATTGGGGCAAAAATTAAAAACATACCCTCTAACAAAAGAGTATGCAGTCTATAACATTGTTATTATAACAGGCCGTCTAACAAAACCGGGCCCTTTTTTTTTTTTAATAACATATGTTTAAGAAAAAATTACAATATTCTACACTTTGTATCAGTTGTATTTATTTCTTAAACTCTTAAGTATACAAGTCCCAGTATTTTAGCAACTCATCCCTTAATATATACCTCACATATGATTCATATATATTAATTTACTAAATTTCCTGTAAGTGGTCCTAAGAGGTAGAGAGGCGACAAAAAGGCTGAGGAAAGGGAAGATAGGAATTATATTACACACACATATATATATATATATATATATATATATATAATGACACAAATCTTGTGTACATAATGTAATTTTATTATTTCATGATTCATAAGTAATGGACACCCGATACATAATATTATTAAATCTAGCTATAAGTCTCTCAACACTCCAAAAGTCAAAAATGTTGTTTATGTAATAAATACTTAAGCCTGCTTGCGACATGGATTAACAGTCATAGGCACACTCTAGTGCTTCAGCTATATATATATATGTGTGAGCTTTTAAGACAAGAAACACAATAGCAACTTAATTGACTGTCTGTTATTTTTGTGTATAAAGAGGATACGACAAAACGCACATGATCATGCCGCCGGAGCCACGTCACTGTCGTCATCATCATCGTCTCCTCCGTTCTCTTGGCCAACAATTTGTGAGTTCGGAATTGATTGGGAGTGAGCTGACTCGTATAGCCTGCCTTCTGCTTTGTCCTGACTCATCACTGCCATTTTTAAATAAGTGATTTGTGTGTTTCTGGTTTACTTGTAGATCTTTAGTATTGGTTGCAGATAGAGAGCTCATGAACTTCCCTCAATTTATAGGATTTTTAGGTTTACCATGTATTTTCATCTTTCACATATTCTCACGAATAATAATCAAATACAGTGACACTGGGGCATTTTGTGGGGTTATACATAGTTTGCTGACAAAAGACCTAATTTATACATGATAAGGCACCACAGTGATTATAAACATGCTTAGACACATAAAACGACAAGTGAAATAGAAAAAGGAAAAAATTATTATCTAGTGGTAACGTTGTTTTCTTCATCTAGGACATCTTTTAGTTTCTATTCCCTTTGTGAAAAGCTAAGGAACGCAAGTGTGACATGGCCACGCTTATCACCATAACTTAGTACAACATGGCGCATGATGGACCCACACATGAGCCAACCTCATGGAAGTTGTTCGCAGCTAACGTTTTACACGTGGAGGAAACAGTTCATGCCCACTTTCGCGTTGCCTCGCCATGCGCCTTCTCGTACCTTTGTCTATGTATACAATATCTACATACATATGTTATATATGTGTGAATAATATTCTGTTATGACCTCATATATATACTCTCTGCATTATAGCTTTTGGGACTTACTTTTGAAGCATAAAACCCTAAAGCTCGTGTCATAGTATGTTGGCAACTTTAATTAAAATAATTCATATGGGAAATTGAGTAAGCTAGTGTTTTATTCAATTATATATGTTTTTGTATTATGTTTTCTTTATGACCAAACTAAGGATCTTCTATCAGTAATCAATTTGTCTAGTCAACCAAATTAAAGAAAGCATTTGTTAATATTTGTGACAGACATAAATCATATGTTTTGTAGTAGCACCTAAATGCCTCATTTTCAAACTCAGATCTGGAAGCCGCCCTCTGAGAGGTTAAGCTAACAACATTTGAGTATGTTTCATGTTCATATTGACACTGATCAAGTTAAGGTAAATCAATTAAAACTAAATTTAAGAACGAATTGTTTACCCCACATATTTAAACTCATTTATGTGTATATAAAAGAAAAACACAATACTTAAATTCTTTTTTGAATAGGTTGTAAAACGCAAATGCAAAATATTACCGGAGAGAAAAATTATGTTTGCATTGACAGCATCCAAATGGTTGTTCATGAAATAGTGTTCGGTTTAAAAATTATGAACATATTGGAGGTTTCATCCACGCTGAAGATTTTTTATTTATTATTATTATGGAGTGATCACCTGATTCACCTCTTTTCAAAAAATGTATGTTTATATTGTTTCTTTTTGCGCTCATAAAGAAGAAGAACACAGGCATCATTTGCATCAAATATAGAATCTTACTACCTTCTTACGTTCTCTTTTATGCACCCTCCTAGCTAGCGAATATATGTTTCATCTTCAGTAATGCATCGAGGATGTGATTTATTTCATCTAGAGTCTACACTTCAATACGTAGCGTAAGATGAGATGACTACTGTCCTTCCGATTTTAATTGTGTCTTGGCTACAATTTTACGCTAGAATGTTATATGTGATAGTTATACGGTTTCCACTATGGGTAAATAACTAAATATTGATCCTATGAAACACTTTTGACGGGACGCTTAGGTTTTGATGGTTTAATGGGACTAAAGAATACAAGAGCAAGAGCAAGTTTGTCACTATTACATTCGAAGATAGAGGTTTTTATTTGGTAATGGAATGCATGACAGTTTACTGTGATATTTGCAGTGAATTATTTACAGTTGGTGAAGATGGTTTCGGAACAAAAAGAATTATCAGCCTTTGTAAATTATTTGGAAGATATAAGGATTTTGAAGATAAATTTCAATAGCTCATAACTCATTCATATACCATGGTCGCAGAATTCAAGGGTGGACAATCTCACACGTAGTGCAAAGAAGAAATCATCTTTATTGTTCATATGGATGCATAGCTACCAAATTGGTTTATAAAGTCTATATAAGTCGGTTTCTATTTTGCTGGAAAAAAAAAACAATTTTAACATAGTTAGTCTCTTTACTAGCATTTCAAACAATCTTTCAAGCCCTTAAATTTAAGGAGTTAGCCAGATTTCAATATCATAAAATACTTTTTATTTTTTATTTTACTCTTTCAAATTTATAATATATCTATAACTATATTAATATTATTTTTACTATATAAAAATGTCACTATAATTATATTTCACTTAAATATATAAATATATTTTATTAATAAAAATATATNTAAACATGCTTAGACACATAAAACGACAAGTGAAATAGAAAAAGGAAAAAATTATTATCTAGTGGTAACGTTGTTTTCTTCATCTAGGACATCTTTTAGTTTCTATTCCCTTTGTGAAAAGCTAAGGAACGCAAGTGTGACATGGCCACGCTTATCACCATAACTTAGTACAACATGGCGCATGATGGACCCACACATGAGCCAACCTCATGGAAGTTGTTCGCAGCTAACGTTTTACACGTGGAGGAAACAGTTCATGCCCACTTTCGCGTTGCCTCGCCATGCGCCTTCTCGTACCTTTGTCTATGTATACAATATCTACATACATATGTTATATATGTGTGAATAATATTCTGTTATGACCTCATATATATACTCTCTGCATTATAGCTTTTGGGACTTACTTTTGAAGCATAAAACCCTAAAGCTCGTGTCATAGTATGTTGGCAACTTTAATTAAAATAATTCATATGGGAAATTGAGTAAGCTAGTGTTTTATTCAATTATATATGTTTTTGTATTATGTTTTCTTTATGACCAAACTAAGGATCTTCTATCAGTAATCAATTTGTCTAGTCAACCAAATTAAAGAAAGCATTTGTTAATATTTGTGACAGACATAAATCATATGTTTTGTAGTAGCACCTAAATGCCTCATTTTCAAACTCAGATCTGGAAGCCGCCCTCTGAGAGGTTAAGCTAACAACATTTGAGTATGTTTCATGTTCATATTGACACTGATCAAGTTAAGGTAAATCAATTAAAACTAAATTTAAGAACGAATTGTTTACCCCACATATTTAAACTCATTTATGTGTATATAAAAGAAAAACACAATACTTAAATTCTTTTTTGAATAGGTTGTAAAACGCAAATGCAAAATATTACCGGAGAGAAAAATTATGTTTGCATTGACAGCATCCAAATGGTTGTTCATGAAATAGTGTTCGGTTTAAAAATTATGAACATATTGGAGGTTTCATCCACGCTGAAGATTTTTTATTTATTATTATTATGGAGTGATCACCTGATTCACCTCTTTTCAAAAAATGTATGTTTATATTGTTTCTTTTTGCGCTCATAAAGAAGAAGAACACAGGCATCATTTGCATCAAATATAGAATCTTACTACCTTCTTACGTTCTCTTTTATGCACCCTCCTAGCTAGCGAATATATGTTTCATCTTCAGTAATGCATCGAGGATGTGATTTATTTCATCTAGAGTCTACACTTCAATACGTAGCGTAAGATGAGATGACTACTGTCCTTCCGATTTTAATTGTGTCTTGGCTACAATTTTACGCTAGAATGTTATATGTGATAGTTATACGGTTTCCACTATGGGTAAATAACTAAATATTGATCCTATGAAACACTTTTGACGGGACGCTTAGGTTTTGATGGTTTAATGGGACTAAAGAATACAAGAGCAAGAGCAAGTTTGTCACTATTACATTCGAAGATAGAGGTTTTTATTTGGTAATGGAATGCATGACAGTTTACTGTGATATTTGCAGTGAATTATTTACAGTTGGTGAAGATGGTTTCGGAACAAAAAGAATTATCAGCCTTTGTAAATTATTTGGAAGATATAAGGATTTTGAAGATAAATTTCAATAGCTCATAACTCATTCATATACCATGGTCGCAGAATTCAAGGGTGGACAATCTCACACGTAGTGCAAAGAAGAAATCATCTTTATTGTTCATATGGATGCATAGCTACCAAATTGGTTTATAAAGTCTATATAAGTCGGTTTCTATTTTGCTGGAAAAAAAAAACAATTTTAACATAGTTAGTCTCTTTACTAGCATTTCAAACAATCTTTCAAGCCCTTAAATTTAAGGAGTTAGCCAGATTTCAATATCATAAAATACTTTTTATTTTTTATTTTACTCTTTCAAATTTATAATATATCTATAACTATATTAATATTATTTTTACTATATAAAAATGTCACTATAATTATATTTCACTTAAATATATAAATATATTTTATTAATAAAAATATATAAAGATGTCAAAACTAAAATCAGAAATATTAATATAAAATAATATTATGTAAAAAACTATTAGTTTATGTGGTTGGATCATTTGTAATTCTTTTCTATAGTTGATGCACTTTCTTAAAAAGTTAAAAATATAGTGTTTGCTGAAACCAGAAAAATATATAGATGAGTTATGAATATAGTGTATAATAGTTTTAGTGTGTATTTAATATATATTTATAAAAATTTAGTTTTTAAGATAAATTATTATTAAAATACAATATATACATATATTGAACTCGTTTACTGTATTTTTCATGGCTCCTTTATTTCCAAAGCTTGTTCACCCCTTCCTAAACTATAGAATTTTTTTGTTCTGCAATATATATATATATATATATATATATATATATATTAACTAGAGCAGATGTAATTCGACTGTGATACAGTTCAAGTAAATAAATAAATATGCATATAGATTCTCTATGGGAACATGTATTAGAATTAGAATCATAACATGCACTGTACACAACTTGTCAAGCTCTGTGTTTGACTATGTAAAAGGTCTAAGAGCATGTTTATTGGTGGAACCTCTAAGTGGGTGCTTAGTGAATTTTCAAATATTAAAATTAAGTTGGGGTCAATATGAAAAGAACCGAAACTATGAGGACCGGATGTGTAAAATAGCCAAAAGTGGCCATTGGTGTTTCACGAGTCTTTCTGACGCGACGGCAAACTTGATTCCGACAATGAGCAGCACGACGGAGATGAGCTGACGACGCCGAGATTGAGGCAGAGGAGAGCTGACAACGCCGATGATTTAATGACTGTGTGGCGGAGGAGAGCTGAGACGTTCAGAATTGGTGATTGGAGCATCAGAGAGGGGAGAAACGACCAACCATGGTCTTCAATCTCGAGATGCAGAGCGGCTTCATGGCGTGGACAAGAGAAGCGGACTCACAGCATGGAACAAGCAGAGAGTCAAGTGGTGTTGCAGCTTGAGCGAGAGGGAGAGAATTGCTTTTCTCCAGTAGTATTGTTATAAGTACCTGCTAAGAACCGTTTCTTCCCTCTTCCCTCTTCTAATTAAGATACGCCTCTTAGTTTAATGTCTTTTTTTTTAATTTTAAGATACGGATCTTAAATTCTAAAATCCCGCTATAAACATGCTCTAAAGAAAATAATTTAAATGGTAGAGAATCAGATTAACCTTGAAAGAGTTGTCAAAATAGTCAGACCAAATATTAAATGATTCCCTAAGGAAATGTCAAAGAACAGCCAATGCAATAAAATCTTTGTTCTCCACAGACAAGCAAAGCAAAAGAGCCTGTTTCCAATCCAGGCATAACAAATGCAAAATACCAAAGTATCCCTCCTTTCACACCAAAATACAAACTAAACTTTGTATGAACAAAGAATCCAACTCTTTACGCACAAACTCAAGACTCAGGTACTGGGACTGGCGCTGGAGGTTTCAGAAGTGGCTGCAAAGCTTTCACAACGATACTCATATTCGGTCTAAACTCTGATTCATATTGCACACACAATGCTGCCACCGCTGCTAGCTGCATTTCAACATTACAGGTTCAAAAAAATTCAGATGGAAGTTTGAGGTTTGAGAAGTGGCTGCAAACTGAGTTATAATCCAATTTTTTCACAGATATTAGGATAGTATTCGTGGGAGTGAAGATAGTACCTTAGCTACTGATTTAGGAGGATATTCTCCTTTTAGCTTTGGATCAACACACTGCTTCACTTTATCTTCACTAAGTCTCGGTGTAGCCTAGAATGTAAACTCCAACTTATTAGACAGGAGATTAAAACAGAGCAAGGTAATGATTTGGACAGGGCACAGATAGTAAACATACCCAGGTTACAAGACTTTGTTGGCCCCGTGGCATTGTGTGATCCACAGGTTTCCTCCCTGTCAAAAGCTCTAGAAGTACAACCCCAAAGCTATACACATCACTCTTCTGTGTCAACTGTCCAGTCATAGCATATCTGCAAATGGAAACACACACGTTTATAGCTGCCTCGTAAATACTTCCATCTGGGTGCAATGAAACAAAGCTTTTAAGGAACATTACTCTGGAGCGTGATAGCCAAAGGTGCCCAAGACTCTTGTAGAGTGAAGACGAGCCGCATTATCAGGAGCTTGATTTGAGAGATTAAAATCAGCCACTTTTGCTTGATAGTCTTCAAAAAGAAGCACATTGCTAGATCTTACGTCTCTATGTATTACAGGAGGCTGAACCTTCTCATGAAGGTATTCTAAGCCTCTAGCTGCCTCAACGGCTATCTTCACCCTCGTTATCCAGTCAAGTGTTGGACCTGGCTGTGCACCTTGAACTCCCTTCCTACCTGTCATAACAGCACATTTCAACACCCCAATGGATATAGCAATATCTCTAGCAAGAATGAGATGGGAAGCTCATCATACCATGTAGAACGTCGTGCAGTGATCCCATCGTTGCAAACTCATAAGCAAGAACACGGAGGTCCTCATCGACGCAATAACCAACCAGCTGAATGAAATTCTCATGCTTCAATCTTGAAACCATAGAAACCTAAGGGAGAAGTAAGCAAGTGGATGTAAAGACAAGTTTCCCCAAGACAAAGGAGGGAACCGGAGACTAAAGCAAAAAAGGTTATCACCTGACTCAAGAACTCGGTGTTTGTTTCACCTTCAGGGGCAACATCGAGTTTCTTCAAAGCAACTGCTTTACCGTCACTTAGAGTTGCATAATACACCCTTCCATAAGATCCCTCACCAATGAGTGACTTGGATCCAAAATTGTCAGTCTTTTCTTCAACCTCTTCCACAGACAAGGGAGGAACTTCAATGGGAAGAGCTTCCTTGGGCGCCTCAGGTTTAGCAACAGCTTGTGGTTTTTGCTTATTATCTGCTGCATGTGCGTATTCAAATTAGAGAAACATACAAAGATATTCATCAAATGATTCAAGTTACCTCCTTCAATTATAATTATACAAAGCCTGAAGCACTCTATATAGTGTAATTATAACAATGAAGGAAGTCTCTTGTCTGCAACATTACATACCATCAGGTTGCTGCCATTGAGTTTTCAGATGTTGCTCATCATTTGATATATCAGAATCCCCTGATCTATGCCCACAACAGATCCACCTCCGCATGCTTTTCTCTTCTTCAAGTAAAGATCCTCACAGCTTTTAGTTCCTGAAAACCGTTCAAGTCAACTGATTATTGGATGCATAAAACTATCATCTACAAGAAACTGGAATCAAGATTGCAACTTTACTAAAGCAAAGAGTCTAAAACGAAGATCGAATCAGAAAATTGAAATCTAAGCAAGGAAAGCAAAGATGGGTTAGCTTGAAAACGATTCAAGAAACCTTAAAAGGTGAAAAATCGAGAGAATTGAGTCCAAAAGTAAAGGAAGATTCATTCTTTACCGGTCAAATCTCCAAAACGTGCTTAAGCTGAGACTTACGTCGATCTCTCTCTAGGGGGTTCGTCTGTGTATGATTGTCTTTCTGTGTAGAGATGAGAGAGAGAGAGAGGGTTGAGTGGAGAAGGAGAAGGAGGATGAGCTTTTGGTTGATGAAGACAGAGAGAGACAGATGGGCAATCGCGGGGGGACGAATATAAACCGGCCAAACCAAAAGGAAAGCCGACCTTTTTTCTCCTTTGGCTTTTTCTTCTCTTTTTAATTTCTTTTTTTAATTTCTTTTTTTTTTGTGAATGATTTTTTATTCATTTTCCCTATATAATTGAACTCAACCAATCACTCACTTTTTTGCTGAGTTTTAATTATTTAAGAAGTTATAACTTTGAAGGAAAAGATCCCCCAAATTTTTAATATATCTAATAGGTATTTAACTTTAAATTTCAGATATGCAGCCTAATATATATAGAAGAGACCTTATATAGAACCAGTTCTGAAAAAAATCTCTGTACATGGTCATGCCTGATTATAAATTTAAAAAATTGTCATGCCTGATTAGTATATAAGGTTTCTACATGGTTTCACATCATATGTAGACTATAGTATAAATACAAACAATTATTCTTCTTTTTATCAACTCCAGATTTTATTCTTAAATTTTAAAAATTATTTTGTACTATTTTGAGAAGCGTTATTAGTGAAACTGATGACGTCTATACTATATGCTCACAACCACATTAGACTTCAGTCATGATATCTTTACAATTTGACATATACACTCAAATCTTAAAAATATTTTTTAATTTGTAAATCACATTCAACATGGAAGGAAATCAATTCACGATTTGGAGGTTACTGGTGATGGCTGTGTGAGTGCTCTAAATAGTTTTAATCTTCTCTACGACAATAAAATCAAAATAATCAAGTTCTAGTAAGAAAATCTAAAGCCACAGCTCAAAATCTTTACAAGAAAATATATTGGCTTTTGAAATCAATTTTTCTACAGCTTTATATTTAGTACTTTTAAAACTTTGAAATAATTCTGCAGCAATCTATATATTAAAACTGAAATATATTTTGAAAACAATCCTTCCTTAATCATAAAAATTACAATTTGTATCACTAACTTATTAGTTATTAATTAATTATTAATAAGTCATTTATTTTGTTAAATTATTCTCTAATCATACTTACCATTATTCTCTAATCAAAATATTCTCTAATCAATTTTTACAATAAATTAAACAGATTTATTTAAAAAGTGAAATACAAACTTTAAATATTATATATTTATGTATATTATTATTTTATTTCACATACAAAATATAAACTATAAATGTTTTCTTAAAAACATATAAAGTTATTGTTCAAATATATGTTAAACAATTTGATGATTAATATTATTCATCCATATATATTTGAATTATAAGAATACAATAATTGAATTTTACTTTAATATTTTTTTAAAAAAATAAACATAGAAGAATTTTATTTGGCCTATGAAAAACTTAGAGACATATCTACATATTATATTAAAATAGAAGTGGATTTTATTTGACATGAATTTTTTTTTTGAAAACATAGATTTATTAATATACATAAAATTCTAATTGATGTTCTAATTTATAAATAAATACATCAAAAATGGTTATTGTAATTAAAAATTACTAATTGAGCAATATGGTATATAACATATCGTTTCAATTGGTTTAGTATCTAACCACAATATGAGAAACCAACATACAAATACAATTAAAAACTGTTGATCTATCATAAATATATACTACTAATCAAAATAAACATCAATATAATATATGTATGTGCAACTATTACGTTCTTTTGTTATAAATTTTTTCTATATATTTATTTTATTAAAATAAACATCTGTGCGTATCCATGAATCAATTTTTAGTTAAACTAGATTGTGGTCCGCGTTATGCGCGGTTTTTGTTAAATATAAGAGTTGAGTTTTAATCATAATAAGGTGTTATAATATTCTTAGAATGGAAGAATAAATCTATAACAAAGTGAATCTTTCAAACTATTTCAGTTTAGATAGTATATAAGTCTCTCCTAAAGAAGGACAACTCTATCTCGACCAAAACACAGAACTCAATATTTCCAAAACGCATACGAAACATATACTTCCAACAATGCTTAACCACATAATGCAAGAGTTATTTATGCAAATGAAGTTCATATTTTCAGATTACTAACCATATGAAACTAAGAAAAGATAAAACTTAATTCATATTTGGCATGTAAGAGCTATATTAGCCAGTTCTCGAGCATAACTATACCTAATTAAATATTTTGACTTTTCGGAAAACATCTATGCTTCAGTACTGTAATGAGTGTAATCTAAAGCAGTACGCACATCTAGGTTGTTTATAAATCTTTTGTTATTCAGATACGAAAAGAATACAATATCATAAAATTATTTATTAATTTATAATTCTAGAAACAGTTACATATGTTCATCATATATAAAATAATACAATGACAAACTGATTTTCTTAATGATAGGGAAACATATTTTTAAGCTCTCGGTCAAGAAATACAAACATATTTAAAATTATATTTGATATGAAACAATTTTTATGAAGTTGTTTACATATGTCAAATATAATTGTTGACACTAATTAATATCATTCTCTTGTAAGGCCACCATCATCAAAACATATTATACATTATTCAACTTGAAAATGCACATTCAAAGGTCTTTCAGATCCTGTGTCGAGCGCATACGTAACTGGTTATATGGATCTCCCAACGCAAGCTCAGTGAGAACTTATACAATGATCCAGAAATGTGTTGATCATTGTCTTATCCTTGACCTGAAGTAAGCTTTCTTGTTTTCAGAATCCTTCAACCTTGGTGCTTTAGAATCATTGAAAGGGACTTCTCCAATAATCTTGGATTTTGCCTACCAAATGAATTCAAAATTCGCCTATGCTTCTCTGCAAACTTTGAAACTGTGCGGGTGTCTTTGAATTTTTCCAAAGAAGTTATACTGGATTTAGAAGATGAACTATGGCGGACTTCCATCTGTCTGAAAATATTTGACGGAATTTGAATTTTCTCACATAGAAAAAGATAACCACCGAGTTCCTGGAGAAAGAGGGGACAGAGGAGACCCCAAGGGTTTGATCACTGGGGTTTACATTGGATGGTTGTTGTAGCTGAAGTATGATCCAGCCAAAACTCAGTCATGTGATACACTGGCTATGTTCTTGTCAAGGGGTTTAATACCACATTTAGTCTTTTCATAGTGTTTTGGTCCTTGTGTTCTGCTTCTTATTGGGTTCCAGTTTTGCTATCATCAGTAGCAGAAGTTAGTGAGCTTATAACTTGTAGAACACGGAATGTTGAAGCACCTGCCATCAGAACATGTTGCTGTGACGCATCCTCGGTGTATTTGCACTTTACTTAATCTATGAAATTGATTAATTGAGAAGATATATATTGAAACTCAGCTATGTCACTCATAACAGGAATCTCATCTTTATGGTCTTGTTAATGAGATATTTGTGTAAAAAACTAGAATAAAATTGATTGAGAACATAATTGATAAATGTTTGGACCAACACTCATAAGTCATTAGCATACTTTTGCTCATCTAGACTTTTTAATGTGTAATTTCTGATAATATTCATTTTGAATTTTTATTGTTTCGTTCGTTATAGGTTTCTTAAAGGAAGGAGTATTCCTGGTAAAGTATTGCTCACTAGGAGTCCCGACCCTCCTATCTCTCCAACATCATATCACCGCAGCTTCTCCGAGAACGGCGCCGGAAGACATGATCACTTGGAGAATCACGTCGAGGTATAAAAGAACTTGAGCTATTTCTCTTCTCGTCCTTCTTCTTCTTCCTGTATGAAAACGAATGGTTCAACTATTATGCCAGGAGATGGAAGATCACAACTCAACTAATAAACATAATAATACATATTGCGGTAAGCTACAATCAAACTCCAGTGGTGATAATAAGATGGTGAAACAAGTCCATAACCTCAAGACAGGTGTTAGATCAAGCGACTATGCAAGTGTCATCAAGTTCAACAAAGTGCTTTCCGAAACTACTGTCATTTTAGGTACTCTTTGATAGTAGTGCTTACTTACTATTCTTAGTGATCCGGTTTCTGTTTTTTGATAGTGAGAGTCCCATGTGAATGTTAAGTTAGTTAGAGCATTATTAGTGAAAGTCTCTCGTCGATGTCTCTCACTAAAAGTAATAACATTTTAATTAAAATATTATTATTTTTGGTTAGAAATTTTCGACGAGAAATTCCCACTGCGGGTGCTCTTATCACGTGCAAGTGACATGGCCTTGTGTTCAAGCTTTCCCACGAAGGACTCCATCTTTTGCTCTTCTTATATCTTTTGTTAATTGGTTAATGTGATATGTTTTCTTTAATTTGAGCAGAGAAACTGCGTGAGCTAGCATGGAATGGTGTGCCTCACTATATGCGCCCTGATGTCTGGCGGCTTCTCTTGGTACTACGCTCTACCACTCCATTCTTCTTTTATTTATGATGCAAGTATCTTTGTTACTTTTGTCTTTTTAACAATTTCAATTACTATTTTTGTCACCATAATTATCTTTCTATAAATATTTGTTTAGTTCAGTCACTTAGTCAGATAAGTTATGTTATTAGCTCTTTCCATCAACATTATGTGGCAACAATTTTTCTTCTTTTTTTTGGTTTATTTTTACTATTTGAATTTAAATATAAACTGACAACAGGGATATGCACCACCTAATTCAGATAGAAGAGAGGCTGTTCTGAGAAGAAAACGTCTTGAATATCTTGAATCTGTTGGCCAATTTTATGATCTTCCAGATTCTGAACGTTCTGAGGATGATATCAATATGCTTCGCCAGTTTCTTTTTATTCCTTGTCTCAGTGCTTCTCGAACAGAAATTTCATAAGTTGATAAAAAGGTATCTCAATAACTGTATAATTTGTCAGATTGTTGTTGACTGTCCAAGGACTGTACCAGACGTCAGTTTCTTTCAGCAAGCACATGTGCAGAAATCATTGGAGCGTATTCTTTACACGTGGTGAGTTATAGAATGCATGCTTTGATAATAGTTGTTCTTCACTCAACTTAACAATCAGTTATGTTGAAAGCTAAATCTAAAATTGTAATTTGCTGAGTTTGCAGGGCCATTAGGCATCCAGCGAGTGGATATGTTCAGGGATTCAATGATCTGGTCACTCCCTTTCTAGCTCTATTCTTGTCATAATATCTAGAAGGTGGTGTAGAGAGTTGCTCAATGTCCGATCTATCTGCTGAAACAATATCAGATGTGGAAGCAGATTATTACTGGTGCTTGACAAAGTTACTTGATGGTATGCAAGAACATTACACATTTGCTCAACATGGAATCCATAGACTTGTGTTTAAGCTCAAGGAATTAATCAGGCGTATTGATGGTAAGGTTCCTGCCTTTCTTGATCTTATAATTGCGATGTCACTTTAGTGATTTGATTGTTTAAGCAAAAAAACTTTTTACAAACTCATGTTAACTCTATTGTAAGTTATTTTTTCATCTTGTTTACCATGAAGTCTTTAATTAACGTCTTATGCATTTTCGCGGAAATTTGAAGTGTGTCTCTCACAATGCTTGTGTTGATTTTGGCTTGGCATAATCACACCTCCTCTTACCTGCATTGATGTTCTGCTTTGATGAGTTTATGTCATGTTTTGATAAGTTGATGTCATAGAGTTATAATCACGCTTGATGCTACCGTACTGCATTTGCTAGTGCATTGATTTATAAATACCCACACAGCTTAGAGTCTAGACCTGATATATGTTGTTTTAGGATGTGTTAGCATTGTCTCAATTCGCATTGCGTTGTTTATGTACTAGAACCTGTTGCAAGACACATGGAAGAGCAAGGACTAGAGTTTCTTCAGTTTGCTTTCTGGTGGTATAACTGTCTTCTGATACGTGAGGTTAGACATTATCTCAGAACCCGCATAGTATTATTTCAGTTTCTTTTTGATGGAACTTGACAAAACCATTTGAGATTTCCCAGATCCCGTACAGTATCATCAACAGTCTATGGGACACTTATCTTGATGAAGGAGATGCATTGCCGGACTTCCTAGTGTATATATATGCTAGCTTTCTCTTAATGGTAAGAAAAATTGAAAGGAAGGAAGAGTCTTCATGGTGAAATTTTGGAGCGTTTTTTTTGTTACCATGAGAAATATTGAATTGATATACAAGTTGCGTATGTGAAGAATGCAGTGGTCAGGTGAGCTGAAGAAGCTGGACTTTCAAGAGATGGTAACGTTCCTGCAACACCTTCCGACGCATACATGGAAAGACCAAGAGTTGAAGGGTTTAATTAATAAATACCTAAAAAATGATAAAATGTTTGTGAAATTATATATATTTTAAAACCCTACAAACATGTATACATGATTACATTCCTTTTCCCAAAAGGAAAGAGAAAAGGTGGAGAGAGACGAGACGCGACGCGCCATCACCATTTCACCTTGAGTTGTCTTCGTGGTAGCTTGAGTCTTCATTCTTGTCCCAATATTAGATCGGAACTATTTGAAACTAAGAAAAGGAGAACTTAGGGATTTTCACTTTATCTGATATGTGTGCGCGTTGTTGACCTACTACACATGGCATCCAAAACTAAGGCAGAGAAGGAGAACTCATTATTAGAACCACCGTCTCTGAATCCGTCACTTCCAGAAGACGTCATCATTGATATCTTATCGCGTGTGTCCAGATGGGAGTATCAAACACTCTCCCTCGTTTCCAAGCAGTTCCGGTCACTCGTTGTGTCGCCTGAGCTATACGCAAGACGTTCTTTGTTGGGCTGCACCGAACACTGCCCCTACAATTTTTTCATTGAGAGAGAAACCGGTCTCCTCCGTTGGTGTATTCTCCTCCCGGAAGCCAACGGTAATCGCTGGTTGGTCCTTCTCCCTTTACTTCCAGCTCTGACTCGCGGTGAGAGCTTTTTTGCGGTAGGCTCCAAGATATATTTGTTTGGTGGGATTACCAAGAGTGCATTTCGCATAGACTGTAGATCTCACACGGTGGAACCCCTTCCCAGCAGTCCTGTGCCCATGTCTAAAACAATTGCTGGCATCATCGACGAGAAAATTTATGTAATGGGATTCTTCGATGACTTTAAGAATGGCATAATGTTGTTCAATACAAAAACACACATGTTGGAGCCTGAGAGCCTGAGATTTTTTAAACGGAGAAGAGCAAAGTCATCGCCCGGGCTTGCATTATCTTGTGTATGACTCGGTGGTGATGGCTGATAAGATTTACGTGAGGGATCTTTATGAATGTTCTGTTTACGACCAAAAGGAAAATTTATGGAAACCGGGTATGCTGAATTCTAAAGAGTGGCAGAACGCCTGTGTTATTGATGGCATATTGTATGACGGCTTAGGTGATTTTAATAATGTAAGTACGTATGATCCAAAGCGGAGGTGTTGGGGAGTGGTTAAAGGTTTGGGAAAGTTGGTATCTGGGATGAGCTGGATACACTGCGTGAATTACGGTGGAAAGCTGGTTTTGTTTTTTGCAAAAGCAATTTTGAATGAAAGAAGAGATGTAAAATGCAGTAAGAAGATTTTGCTGGAAAGACGTCAAGGAGGATCAATTTGGGGTAAAGTTGAGTGGTCCGGTCAGGTTCTGGTTGCGGTTGCTGAGAAATATCGCATACTCAAGTCTTTAAATGTTATTGTTTGATGCATGAACTCTTCATATATGCATGAACACCAACTCTTTTGCTGCTTTTTCTTGTATCTAGTGTTTCTTATGTTAGATGTCCAGTAAAAGTGAGAAACAACTATATATTCTTATGTTATATAGCAAATAGATTCTTAAACCTCGCAAAAACATAACATTCCTGCATGGAGAATAAGATTCTGGCTACACAAAACAGAATTAAATGGTCGGAAACTACAAGAATCATCCGGAGTAATGGGGCTCAAAGCTATTTTAGTACAGTGCATTGGGGTGTTCAATCCGCTAAAACCGAACCAATTAAAATTGAACCAAACCGAAATATATAAAGTGATTTGGATTTAGTAGTATTGAATATACCGAATGAATCTCACTTTTAAGAAACTGCGGTATAAAAATATAGTTTGGTATATAAACCTATCAAACGAAATATACTGAATAAACCAGTCCACTAAAATATAGTAGTATAAGTGTATGTGAATTTTATAATATAATTAATAATATAATTTTTACTTTTTTGTTGACAAATATATGTGCTAATATTTAGTTATTTAATAGTATTATGGATTACTAATATTTCTTATTTTTATCCATACAAATATTACTATTATTAACTAAATATGTTTATTGATTATTTAAATAGTAAAGGAAAAAGGAAAAATAGTTTATTTAAAAATAAAAATATCGTCGTGTTATATTAAATTTAAAGTCGATATACAATCATATAAAATAAAATTCACGAAATATTTTAAAGGATAAATATATTTGTGTTTTTTTAGTATAAACCGGAAACCAACAGTATATAAACCGAATCAAACCAAGTTAAATATGGTTTTAATATGGTAGCTATTTTTATAAACCTAAATACCGTAAAACAAAAAAAAACGAACCGAAACTGAACCGAAATCCGGATTGGACACCCCTAAGTGCAAGTACACATGGAGAAAGCATATACATTGTCTCGTAACAGAAAAAAAATCTCAAACACTGGTCCCAGTCTTTAATCTCATACTAGAACTTGATCCGCGCCCCCACGCGGGTGTTTGATTTAACTTATGTTTAACGTAAATTCATAAACCGTTGGTTTTATAAAAAAAATTATGTATTTTGTATGTTTTATAATTTACATACATAATAAAATATATTATTTTATAGTATAGATGTTTGATAATATTTTTTTTTATTTGTACATAACGTTATATTAAAATTTTATAACTTGATGCAATTTGATGTGATTGTACTATTTATATATTAACTTATTGTTTTTTGTAAATTTATTTTAAAATAAAACAACATACAAATACCTTTTTTTTGCATTAGCTTTCAATAAATTATTATTAATTTTATAATATTTTATTTTCTCGATAATTGAATTTNCATAATTTATAAATAAGAAAGAAATTTAATGACTAAATGTGTAAATAGAAGAAAGTATTTAATATGCTATCCACGTTTCCAAACAATTCTCATTTATTCTGCTATCCTTGTTTCCAAACAATTCTCATTTATTCTGTTATTCCTGTTTCCAAACAGTTCTAAAAGGTACTTCAGTTTTAATAATATAGATGAGCATCTCTGAATCATTTCTATATTAATCTCCATAATACCATTTATGGTCAAATTTACTTAACCTAACTCTATTTTTTTCTTAGACAATTTTTTCAGTCCATCTTTATTTTTCCATCTATAATGACTGTAAATAAAGATGCAACTTATAATGTTGTTTCTGTATAATAGATGAATGTTGTATTTTTGGGAAAACAATCATTACATGTCCAAAATATCATGATATGTTCAGTTTTATATAAAATAAAAATTATTTATTTTAATTCAACTTTTGTAGATTCTATAAGAATAATTAAAATTTATAAGATCATACTTTGTTTTATTTTATAAAATAACTATTTTAAAATAAATTAAAGTTATTGTACATTTGACATCCTTGTGAGTAAATTAGCTGAAACATCTTCTACGTGAGTAAAATTAAATGATGTGCCCGCTGATGTGGCGGCTAGTGTATAATTTCGCTAAAAATGAAACAAAAAGTATGCTATTTGAACGTTTTGAAAATGTATGTATGTATTTGTATGATGATATACTTGATGTATAGATTAAACATATCATGATATGTTGGGTATGTAATGATAATTTTCCTCTATATTTTCACTATTACAGAGAAATGTTACTGTTTGGTTCTTATATTAAGATAAACTAGAATTGGTGAACTTAATTTTTATTGTTTTACGTCTTTAGCCCTTACATTTTATACTTCTTCTAATTTTGATTTACTTTAGTTTGAAAATTGATAGTAAAATATTTATTTTTAATGAATTCACTTATTTACCGTGCATGTCATTATACATAATTTACTCTTTTTTTACGTATGCTTCTAAATTGTATTCTTCCTTCTTCTTCTTCAATCTTCCTTTTTCTCTTCTTCTCATTTTTTTGTTCTTTCTTAAATTTTCTCTTCTTTTCAATATTTTCTCATTTTTCTTCGATTTGAGATTCTTTCTTCTTTGATTTCACCCACACATAAATCTTCTCTATTTTTTACTTTTCAATCTTTTTATTTTTTCTCATTCTACAAATCTTAGATTCTCCTTCGATATTTTATTCTTCTTTCTTCCATTTTCTCCTTTTCTCTTTCAATTTCTTTTTTTTTCAAATGTAAACATTCAGACAATTACATAACATATGAAAAACATAGAAGTATAACTATAACCCTGAAAACACAGTTTTACCAAGTTGTACTATCGCTCTAATACAACTTAGTATTACTGTACAATTTGGTAAATTAGGTTAAGTTATACCCAGTTATACCATTATCAATGTACAACTAGTTATACCAAATACTTTCGTCCAAATACAATTTTGTATATAACATTAGGGAAGACGGAATTGTATAAGTTTATTAAGAACAAAAAGTATGTGAATTTAAATAAGAGTATGTGAGATTATTTTTATGCTCAATAAGAACATTTGAGAAATTGGTCCCAGTACAGAAAAATTAGAAAGAAACTTTTTGTAAATAAAATTAAAATTTTGGTTTTAAATAACACCAATAGCTTACAACTTTTTTTAGCGTTATCTCACACATGCATTTTCTTATTAAACAAACATGGAAATATGGAACATACACAACTAATACATGAACAAGGAAACATAGAAGAACTCACACACACACATAATACTTTCTTTTTTTTTTGTCAAACACACACATAATACATAAACATGGAAATATGGAAGGACCCACACAAACACAGAGTACGGAAACATGCCAATTAAAGTGATCGGTTTTCACTCTTTGTTCTCGACAGAGCTTGGCCACCAAGGATATGTGAGATCTTTAGACTTCTGCTAAAAGCTTGGTTAAAGAGTATTTTAGTCTGCAGCTCTGACACAAACGGGAACCAAGCAAAGAATGCTATTGGAAAGAACAAGACAGAACCCATCAATAGGTTATAGCCCCAAGCCAGATTCCTCACCGTTGACTTTGACCAGAACGGGGACCACTGTAAAATCTGCATAGAAAGGGATGACGAAAGTAAATGTAACATCCCGAGTTGTGATATATGGAAAGGCTTAAGAGAATTGATTTGGCTACCTATGTCACCAAAGTGCACTTACCTTTTCAGGAGCACATCCATTTAGAACTCCAGAGTTAAGCGTGCTTCAGCTGGAGTAGTCTAAGGATGGGTGACCTATCGGGAAGTGATTCGCGATACCGTGTGAGTGAGGCCAAAGCACGAGGAAAGGTCATGTGGTGATTCCAGGGTTAGTAAACAATGATTTCGAGCCTTGGAAAATTAACGGACCGGCCGCTGGAACAGGATGGGGCCCACAGGCCGAGAGAGCGGGCGTGGGTGGCCCATTAGCTGTGGGCGGTCAGGGCATTACAGTAAATGTCTGAACAGTATGCAATTGTATATGTCAAATATATCTCAAAACCAGATAAAGACGGTTGCCGTAGGAATTGGGTGGAACAACAGTACTTACAAGTAACATTCCCCACCCGTTTGAGATGAATGCGAGCGTGCAGACATAGATGTCGTTTAGTGTCAGAAGACGAAAAAACAGGATGTAGATGAAAATTGCCATAATTGTGAGGAACATAGCAACCTTGGCGATCCTGAAACAAACCTGGGAGTTTGTCCTGTCTGGATCTGCATTACGCCAAGATTTTGGTACTGGTACCTACATTGAAAAAGCCAAATTTCCACTTTTGGATCAGCTTATTATCATAGTTTTATCTGGCATAAAATTCATTTAAAAATAATCAAAATGTAAATCATTATTTAAGAAAAAGAACATAACATGCCTCCAAAGAGGCGATCATATGCACAAAAAGACGCATAATGATTATATAAAATGAGCCATAAATGTTTGCAAAGATGCATATAACTTCATCCAAAACCCTATTTGGCACCCTCTGCATTTGCTAACTAGCCCCAATTTCACCGAGCCTAAAACATATGTCGACGTGATCAAAACATTCCTAGTATGATGTAATAAGAAACAAACCTGATAAATTTTAATTATACCATAAGTTTAATACTATTTTTCAAATTTATCCTTAATGAATGACTATTTTCATAAATATCTTAAATTTGTGATGAAAATACATTAAGCTAATTTTTTAAATATTAATAAAACATTTATAAATTCAATCCCATATCCTAAACCCAAATATAAACATATTTTTGATTGAATATATTTTTGAAAAGTGATACTTAACTGGTATTATTTTTAACAATTTCTCTACAATCATAGTAAGTATGACCACGAGCGACGGTAACCATGAACATACACAGACCTGAAACATGTATAGAAACCCAGTTAGCATTCTAGAGGCTCACAGTTCAACGAAAGTGAATAAGAAACAACATACCCAGACACTGTGATTATTTTCAAAAGGGGTGAGTTGATACACGAGTCCATACGGAAAGACGAAGAAGCGTAACGCTGAAACGATCTCGATGAAACGACTCAGTTTTCCTGAGTGTTTAATTTGTTCTTGCTCCTCTTCCCACCAAGACACCCAACTATTCTCTGGACGTATAGCCAATTCCCCAAAATCATAGTCATATATCCACTTCTTCCAGTCTTTCCAATCATCCATAATGCTGTGCCACTCAAAACCAGAAGGGTTGAATATGAAAGGCGCAAAGAGCCATGACCCCACCATGAACCATATTGAAAACGTAACTAGAAAATGTGTAACTGCACCCATGTAGGGGTTTCCAAACATGTGGTACGCGAGTAGGAGGATCATCAGCTCAAAAGCCTTGAAGAAATGACTATATGAGTACATCCTATAGTTTTCAACGAACTTGGCATGGACGACCACAAATCCTCGACCAGTGCCCATGTATTTCGCGCCCCCATGCAATAGTGTCTTGCAGTAGTAATGGGCTTTCGTTCCAAGTTGAAATGTGAAAAATACGGGAGCAAGTTGCAGTTGCATCACAACAAAATCAAATAAGGCGTTATGGAATCCGTTTTCAGTTCCAATCACCATTATCATAGGTAAAGCCATCAAGAAACCCATTTGCACCATCGATTGAGAAGCAAGTGCTGCTTGAAGAGCCTTAGTGTCGTAGATAGCTGGATTATTCAACAATTCTTTTTCAAGCCCACTAAGAGCGAGATAGACCCGTCCATAGAGATATAGATAGACTGCGAACACGGTTAACTGCAAAGAAAAATGTTTCAAAGTAAGGCATATATATAGTGATTGTGAGATAAGAATGGATAAATTTTGACATACCATGCTACAACAATAGAACCCAACTGTGGTGAAATAGAAAGAGAGCATACGGACGAAATCAAATTTCTNAATCATCCATAATGCTGTGCCACTCAAAACCAGAAGGGTTGAATATGAAAGGCGCAAAGAGCCATGACCCCACCATGAACCATATTGAAAACGTAACTAGAAAATGTGTAACTGCACCCATGTAGGGGTTTCCAAACATGTGGTACGCGAGTAGGAGGATCATCAGCTCAAAAGCCTTGAAGAAATGACTATATGAGTACATCCTATAGTTTTCAACGAACTTGGCATGGACGACCACAAATCCTCGACCAGTGCCCATGTATTTCGCGCCCCCATGCAATAGTGTCTTGCAGTAGTAATGGGCTTTCGTTCCAAGTTGAAATGTGAAAAATACGGGAGCAAGTTGCAGTTGCATCACAACAAAATCAAATAAGGCGTTATGGAATCCGTTTTCAGTTCCAATCACCATTATCATAGGTAAAGCCATCAAGAAACCCATTTGCACCATCGATTGAGAAGCAAGTGCTGCTTGAAGAGCCTTAGTGTCGTAGATAGCTGGATTATTCAACAATTCTTTTTCAAGCCCACTAAGAGCGAGATAGACCCGTCCATAGAGATATAGATAGACTGCGAACACGGTTAACTGCAAAGAAAAATGTTTCAAAGTAAGGCATATATATAGTGATTGTGAGATAAGAATGGATAAATTTTGACATACCATGCTACAACAATAGAACCCAACTGTGGTGAAATAGAAAGAGAGCATACGGACGAAATCAAATTTCTGTCCAAGTCTATATACGTCACGGCTTATAGTTTGTTCCCCACTTCCATTAGCTATCTTTGCCTCAAACACCGAGATCTGGTTGAATCCCAGGTCTCTCCCTTTACCAACTTGTATGTATTCATGATGGGTAATATTGCCTTGACGTAGAATAGAATTGAAACCTGAGAGCAGCAAAAAAGGTATAAGAAAACAAAAGACCATACACACATCATGTGCCACGAGAAGAAATAAATGAAGAAAATTGCCTGCAAATATGTCTTCGCTTAAATTGATAGTTTTAGAAGCTTTAGAGAGACCCCCTCTGGTAAGGTGAAAGAGGCGATCGAAAACATCAGGATGGCCGTAATGGAATCGTACCCTGAGTCCAGGAGGCGAAACAACATGAGATTAACTTAGAAACAAAATCCATATTTTTTTCTTTTTCAACCAGAGAAAAAGAGAGTTACTTACTTCAAAGGGTTAGCAAGAACCCTCTGCCCGAGAGTAACGAAGCTTTTCTCTTGATTTGACATAAACCATGCAACGGAAGAAACACTGCCACAAGAAAGGATACAAATAGTTTAATTTTTGTATATGCATGCATGCATGCATGGACTAGAACTGACTGTTTATCATACCTTCCACTGAAAATATGCTCCCTAACTCCGAGTATCGTAGGCAGGGCCGTGCCTGAAGATTGATGGGCCCCAAGCTGAAAATATTTGAGGCTGATAATTAGTATGTCAGGTAGCATTAAAAAATTAGATAGGTGGAAAGTTTGAACCTATGACGTTAAGTTATGGGAAGAAAAGGTAAAAACCACCAGACTATAATAGAAAATGTGAAAAATCGGCCTCTAAAATAGTTAATATAGAAAAAGGCCCCAAGCCAATGCTTGATTTGCTTGCATCCAGGAGCGGCCCTGATCGTAGGGTTTGTTTCCTTCATGGGAATACGATTTGATCGTGTTACCTCTTTTTCATTTTGATGTGCCTCTTTAGTTTTTTTGCCTTCATCCTTTAAAAATTCTTCGAGCAAGTTCCTCATTTTGAAAGCTTCCTCCATGTAATTATCCTTTTTATTGATTATAAAAGATCTTAAAGAACGATTTTTCTAGACAGTGTTTTATTAGCATTATGAAATTTCACAATCCAGTAGGCATAGTTGTGAAGGGCGCACCTGGTTCATGTCTATTGTCTGCAATGCTTGTCCACGTGTAAAAATGATAGCATGGTTTTGATTTTCGGGCTTTCCTTCTCCTATTATTGGATTTCCTGGTAACTTAATCCGATAAATAACCTGCATAAAGACATATCGGCTTAATTTCCAAACACTGCAATAACTATATATATGTCCAGTATTGGAAGA
>MU106015.1:64050-97614 GCA_012274485.2 Sinapis alba
CAATTCCTATTTTCGGTCAAGCCCATGAATGTGATAAGTTCCCATTATTGTTTAATGACGGTGGAGTCATTACGTAAACAAATATGAGGAAGGGTTTTAGACATAAACCCTTATAGGAAAAAGAACTTATAACTAATATAAATAGGCACGTTTGCATCAAGCTTTAATAATCGGAAAAAGAAAGCAAGAGCAAGAGAGAGAACAAGGGATTAAGCAAACCAAAAGTGTGATCGTTTGTTTTAATCATTAGTGTCTAATCTCTATTGTTGTTCTTGAGAAACAGTTTTTTCTTTGAGTGAATAAAGATAAGCTTTTGATATTGATTTCTATCTAAGTTTAAGCACTGGGAAAAGGTTTAAAACCTAACAAGTGGTATCAGAGCAATCCAGGTTTGATTGCAAGTGCTAGGAGGAGATATGGAATCGATGTCGGGAAAGTTCGAGATTGAGAGATTTGATGGAAAAGGTGATTTCGGATTATGGAAGTATAAGATGCTGATGCAGTTGGAGCTTCTAGGATTAGATTATACTATTCAGGAAGTTTCAGACACGTCTTCTGAAACATGTAAGGAGAAAGACGAAGAACTACCGGATGTCAAAGTAGATCCGTTGAAGGATAAAAAGGCCAAGAATTTAATATGCATGAGTCTAGGAAATTTAGTTTTGCGTAAGGTGATGAAGGAAACAACTGCATTAGGAGTTTGGAAGGCTTTAGAAAGAGATTACCAAACAAAGACACTTCCTAATAGGATCTACATGAAGCAGAGGTTTGCAAGCTTCAAGATGGATGATCATAAGAGCATCGAGGAAAACCTAGATATTTTTCTCAAGTTAGTTTCAGATCTTGCAAGTCTTAACATCAACATCAGCGATGAAGACCAGGCAATTCAAGTTCTATCTAGCTTGCCCCAACAATTTGATTCACTAGTTGACACACTCAAGTACGGGACTGCAAAAGAAACTCTAACGATGAATGATGTGATTAATTCAGCATACTCCAAAGAAGTGGAGTTAAAGGAAAAGGGATTGCTGAATAAATCCAGGTCTGACGCAGAGGGTTTATATGTGGAATCAAGGGGGAGATCAGAGAAAAAGGGTTATGAAGGAAAATCAAACCCATGGAGAGGAAAATCTAACGGCAGGGGCAGATCTAAGTCAAGGCAAAGGTTCGATAAAAACAAAACAAGTTGTTTTTTCTGTGGGGAAGAAGGACACTGGAAAAGAGAATGTCCTGAAAGGAGACATAGAGAATCTGCAAATATTGCGACGGAGCCGAAGCAACCGCTAGTGTTAACAGCCAGTGTGCAAGACACGAAGCAAGAATGGATCATGGATTCTGGATGTTCTTATCATAGTACATCAAACAAGGAGGTTATGTTTGATTTTAAGGAAATCGATGGTGGTCCAGTGTTAATGGCTAACAACACTCAATGTGACATCAAAGGAATTGGGAAAATAAAAATTCGGAATTCAGATGGCTCTGAAGTGATACTCACTGGTGTTAGATACATACCGGAAGTGAGTAGAAATTTAATTTCCTATGGGATGTTAGAAAAATCAGGTTGCAAGTATAAAGGAAGCAATTTTAAGGTGCACTTCTACAAAGATAATAAAAAAGTGATAACAGGAAAATATCACAATGGAGTTTATTATCTACAAGGCAAAATTGCTAAGAGTAAGAACATGCCTAGAATGGAAAAAGAAATCAGAAAGAAGAAGTCAAAAATTGTGACGTTCACAGAAAGTCTGATTCAGGGACCTACTCCATACGGTTTTGAAACAAAATACTCATCAGCTCAAGGTGGAGACTCTTTCTTGACAGAAAAAACAGAAGAAACTGAGTCTAAAGCAAGCAATAAAGAATCTCGGACAGAATCTTTAAAGGATGACGTTTTGTTTGGAAAAGAAGTAAGGCATAAAGATTTCTTAGCTCATATTTTGGCTGCGCATGAAAATCCTGAGACTAAAGAAGAACCTAAAACCGATAAAGAGAATAAGGAAAGCAAGGATCAAAAGAGTTGGAAGGAGGCTAAGGAAAACGTGGACATGGATCTTGAGAATGAAGCTGAGAGAAAAGTTTCAAAAATATTGAAGGATGGTATTTTCGGAGATAGAGTTAAAGGAGATGCAACACTATCTAAGACCCATACCCATAATCAAGATGGTTTACAAAGGAAAGCAATACCTGGAAAGGAGTTTCAGGTTCACTGTGATTCCATAAACATCGCTTAAGAAGAAAGACGCTCCAGGTAACTCCATTGTCAAAGCTGTCTCAAAGCTCGCAGAGACAAAGAAAGAGAAACGAGTCAGTTTCTGGTTTACATTGATAATGGAAAAATAAAGGAATTTAAATAGTTACCTGTGAGTGTGGATGCGAGGCAAAGGATTCTAGCTCAAGGTGGAGCAGCTGAAACACAAGAAAGTCACTTAAAGGCTCTGAAGCAACGGATGAGGTAGATGAGAGAACGTCTTAAACAGCTCACATAGCTGAAGGGAGACGAGTATCTCTAGGTTGAAGAAGAAGCATAAGGAACTCTTCAGAGAGAACGTCTTAAACAAGTCACAAAGATAAAGAAAGTTGCTTTGTGATTTTGAAGGGAGACGAGTATCTCTGAACCGGAGAAGAAGCAAAACATGTCGCCTATAAGGAAGTATCTTTCGAACAAGATGAGGAAACAAATAGTTTTCAGTTCGAGGTGGAGCAAGCTGAGAAAGAAACCAAACACAAAGTTAAAATTAAAAGTCTCAAGTTGAAACATGAACCTATGGAACATCAGTTTAAGAAGGAACCTGAAAAGATCGTCTTGAACAGTATAGCAGCTGAAGAAGATCATTCGTATAATGAAGCTAAGGAGGATCAAATGGTTGCCGGAAAAAGCTAGAGAAATTGATTGGCAAAGCTCTAAAATTTCCAAAGGAGTTATAAGTAATGGCTTTACAAACTTCAATAGGAGTTAAAGGCTCTCATAGCATAAACAAGCTTCTACAAAAGTCTTACCGAAAACTGCAGAACTTCGGTGAGATCGGACAGCTTGTACATCACTGACAAGATTCACCTCAGGGTAAAGAAGAATCGCGATCTTCTGAGGTGAGGAACCGTCAAGTATTGAGCATTGATGGTTATGAGAGAGAGAGAAGAACAACTCCAAGAATATTTTGAAGTTGAATCAATTCTCGTGAAAAAGAACCAGAGCCACAACTCTGAAAGCGGGTGGCCATTTACGAACTATGAGAGTCTTCATAATAAATGGCATAAGAGAGAAGCATTAAACGGCAAAACAACGGTGCTGGAGGATGATTCCGATCAACATGACGATGGTGGAAAGTCATATGAACTGAATCATAAGATGCATGAGATAGAGCGAGAGGTTGACAAGCCGAATGAGGATATGAATGTTTTGGAAGCCATAAAACGAGATCAACGGATCTCTAGACGAAAGGGTAAGAGGCTGTGTTGAAGACGAAGAAGCTATGTTCTTGTGTTTCACAGAAAGGGGATGTAATTGAGGTTCGGAGATAAGTCTGGATTGGAAAAAAAAAGGAAGCTTTATTTTTGACGGAGGTTTGTCTGCGTGCGTTGGAATTCGCATGTCTTCATTACTAACGAAGAAGAAGAAAAGTCAAGATGAAGTAAATTGGGCCTAAGGTAGAGAATGTTAATAAATAGGCCCAATTCCTATTTTCGGTCAAGCCCATGAATGTGATAAGTTCCCATTATTGTTTAATGACGGTGGAGTCATTACGTAAACAAATATGAGGAAGGGTTTTAGACATAAACCCTTATAGGAAAAAGAACTTATAACTAATATAAATAGGCACGTTTGCATCAAGCTTTAATAATCGGAAAAAGAAAGCAAGAGCAAGAGAGAGAACAAGGGATTAAACAAACCAAAAGTGTGATCGTTTGTTTTAATCATTAGTGTCTAATCTCTATTGTTGTTCTTGAGAAACAGTTTTTTCTTTGAGTGAATAAAGATAAGCTTTTGATATTGATTTCTATCTAAGTTTAAGCACTGGGAAAAGGTTTAAAACCTAACAGAAATAAACAGAGAATGAAAGTTTCGTATTAATTTCCTTTTCAATTAATATATACCTCGTCTAGTGCTATTTTTCCTTGTGCGGGTGGAGCAGCTTTGACGAGAACTGAGTAATAAACTTTTTCTACAGGCACCTTGTCTTGACGTATTTGCTCAACCTCGTCGATATAAGCGACACGCAGATATGGGTACCTGCCATAGTGAGAAGTTAAAGTCACAACCTCGTCGATATCTTTATACTAGATAGGATAAAGAATGACAGACATACATAGTCATAAGCTTCAGTATGTCTTTAGCACGTTGGTCACCGGATCTCTTAAAAATACCGTATCGTTGGCATGAAACCACGTAGGTGAATTTCATATCAGCAAGTGCTCGACATTCATCCAAGAGAAGCTTCTCTTCTGATGAAGTTTGAGTAGACTCGCAAGGATTGCGCCCTTTCAATAATTCTTGAGCGAAAAAGAAACCAGTTTGATAAAACGCTTTTACAGCTTTAATAAAATAAAATAAAATAAAATAATCATAGCAAGAAATTCTGTAGGCACCTTCATTAATGGCGAGATCAGGAAAGGTCCCTTTAGTATCTGTTAGATCAAAGAAGGCCTGGATCTCAATAGCCTTTCGGTAATACATCATGCCTCTCACTGGTTGGCACAAGCAACACAAATTACCACAACAAAAATAGTTTTAAAATTTGAAAAGAAATGGAAGTGAAAGAACACACATACCTGTTCTGGCCAGTGTTTGGCCCCTGTAAGATGCCCACAGGCGAAGCTCCTCTTCCAGCCTTTCTCTTATTTTGGGTTCTTTTTTAATCTCTTCTAAAATTGCTCTTCCTATGGGACTTTTTCCAATCTCTTCCAGAATTGCTTTTCCTCTTAGATCTTTTTCAGTCTCTTCCAGATTTTCTCTTTCTCTGGGATCCTTTTCAATACCACGTTTAAATCGTTCCAGAAAGTTTGTCCACTCATCTGAGGTCAATCACAAACTTAGTTGACATTATAAAGAGGGTTTGAAATGAATATAAAGTGTGGGTATGAAAGAAAAAAGCTATACCTGGAAAGATCGTCTGCAAGTAAGAGAGTATAGAAATTCCATCTTCATTAGGCTCTGTCAAACTATAGTTGGAGTAAATGACATCCTCTGAATAGTATGGTGTTAGGGCCCTATGAAAATGCAGAAGCGGAGAGAAGTACATCAGATGTCCTATGCGACTATATCAAATTTTGCAATTTTCTTCTCATGTAAGAATTTAAAAGTTTCTTGAGACGCAAGAAAACCTACGAGAAGGAAAGCATGTTCTCTATTCTAGGTGCGTTGGGCATTTCCATGAGAAATGAACTTGAAAAGTATGTAAGACGCCTTTGAGCTTCCAAGTTTGATGGTACATCAATGGCCGGATCCTTGTGTTTAAGCAAAAGATGAAGCCTTCTTATCTGCACAAAGACAATGGAAACAAAACTGGGACATCTTAGAGGTTTGTCGTACGTGGAAACAATGATAACAAAATTTTGATGAAATTTAGAGAGGAGACTTGCATTTTGTTTCCAGTCTTTTATGTCAGGGTCCAAGGGGAGAACAAATCGGCACAAACAATTATCTTCGATCAACTCCTTTAAGCTATGGGAAGGAAATCAGTGATAAATCATTCAGCCGAGAGTTTATTACATGTCAATGCTGAGTTTATATGTTGATTTCAAACTCAGTTAATAATTCCCTTCTCGTTTCAAATTCTTAGCCTGGATTTGATCTCTTTCATGTTGTAGTTGTAAGAACTTATGACTTCGGATTGAATCGAATGATCTTACCTTGGGAACCCATCCTTCATCATGCTTGATTCCACCACTTGTAACATATGTCTCAAGATACGAGAAATATTGTATGGGCCCACTTTGTCTTCTTGCTGTAGAGCGAGTAGAGTGAGTTCAGTTCTTTACTTGACTTAGTTTTTAACCATCAATTTTGTATCTACAACACGTACCAAATATTCAACTAGTTGAAGAAACTGGTCATACAGAGCAGGAAGAACACTCCAGTTCACGTCTTTTGTCAGTTGTTCTCTAGAAAGTTCACCAATCTTTGTGAAAATATGCTCTATAAGGCTGCATAAGACAAACAAATTAGGAAAGGACAACGTAAGTTTAAGAAAAAAACATAAACTAAAATTGGAGGAGATTCCTCAAGAAAACATAAACTAAAATTGGAGGAGTTTCCTCAAACTTACTTTCTATCTGGGCCAGCTTTAACCAAAGAGCGTAAGAGAAACTTCAAAGATGTATAGCACTCTAAAACTGCACTTCTCACGTAAACGTCAGCATCCAAAGCCTCAGTTCGTTTGATTTTCTCGTCGTCTAGTTTGCTCCTCTCTCCCTCTAGTTTGATTTTCTCCTTATCTAGTTTGCCTTTCTCCTCATTTAGTTTGACTGCGGCCTCATTTTGTTTGATTGCATCCCCATTTTGTTTACTTTTCTCCTCATTTAGTTTGATTGCGTCCCCATTTTGTTTGCTTTTCTCCATATTTAGTTTGATTGCGTCATCATTTTGTTTGCTTTCCTTTCTCTCGATATATTTTGCAATATCCAAGACCATATGGATCTACGACATTTAAACATGAGTACATGCATATCTACTAATAATAGCAATCCCAATTAATTCAAAAAGTTGTGAATTCTACTTATGTTGAAAGATTGTGTTTTTTTAAAAGTTGTCAATGTATATATATGTCTTTGCAATATGCAACTCTAAAAAAATATTAATTCTAAGAGTTGTGTTTTTTCATGAAAAAATGTAGTTATTGTGAATAGTCACAACTTTTCAATATAAATATAGTTATTTTTAAAATCTCAATTAGTTCAAAAGATTGTGAATTCTACTTATGTTAAAAGGTTGTGTTTTTAAAAAGTTGTCAATGTATATATGTATCTTTCAAATATGCAACTCTAAAAAATATTAATTCCAAGAATTGTGTCTTCATGAAAAATGTAGTTATTTTGAATAGGCATAACTTTTCAATATAAATATAGTTATTTTTAAAAATAATAATAACTTTATAATATATTTTGAATAGGGTAATTCTCTTAAATAGCAATTTTTAAGTTTTTGTCACAAAAATAGCCTTAAAAAAATAAAATGACCAAAATAGACTTTTTTTTTTTTGAAATTTTGATTTTTTTTAATTTTTTTTTTGAAATTTGAAACCCTAACCCCAAACCCACCCCTTAACTCTAAACCCTAAAGTGCAAATTAGTTAACCCTAGGGGTATAAATGCATATATATAATTTTTTTAGCTTCTAAAAAAAACATTTTGGTCATTTTCTTCCTTAAAAACTATTTTTGTGACAAACAAACTAAAAGAGGCTATCCAAGAGAATTTCTCTTTTGAATATGTACTATCATTTTAAAAACAACTTTGTTATACAAAGAAACCTTAACTATTGTATAAATCTATTTTTTCTTTAACAATATTAAAAAAATTAATATATTATTTTGATAATAAAACACAACTATTAGAGTTAATAATATATTATTTTCTACATATTTTGAAACTATTCATATAAATATCTTTTTAAAATTTGAAAAGTTGTGACTATTTATATAAGTATTTTTTCCTAAATAACTATTTTTAAATTAAAAAGATGTGACTATTTAAATTGAAAAGATGTGACTATTCAAATAAATTTTCAAAATCTATAAATAGTTGAAAGGTTGTGTTTTTCATTTAGATAACTACCAAAAAAATAAATAATGGTGAAAAGTTATGTCTTCTCAACCATGTAATTATTGAAAGTGTTTGAAAAATGTTTAGATATGTATCTTATCTTAAAAATATATTTAAAATCTCAATTAAAATGAAAATTTGTGGTTTTCAATATGTAACTATTTTATATAGTTGTGAAAAAAATTAGAGGTGTGTGTTTTTAATCATATGAGTGTTTTTTAATTAGAGTATTGAAAAGTTGTGACTATTCATGTAAGTATTTTTCTAAATAACTACTTTAAAATTAAAAGGATATAACTATTTAAATTGAAAAGATGTGACTATTCAAATAAATTTTTAAAATTTATAAATAAATAGTTGAAAGGTTGTGTTTTTCATTTAGATAACTACTGGAAAAAAATTGGTGAAAAGTTATGTCTTCTCACCCATTTAATTATTGAAAGTGTTTGAAAAAATGTTTAGATATGTCTTTTATCTTAAAAATATATTTGAAATCTCAATTAAAGTGAAAATGTGTGGTTTTCAATATGTAACTATTTCAAATGGTTGTGAAAAAAATTAGAGGTGTTTTTTTTTAAACATATGAGTGTTTTTCAATTAGAGTATTTTTTGTAATGATGTGTCTTTTTTAAAAAAATATTATAGAGACACCATTTTAAAATAATTACCTACAATCTAAGAGTCGTGACTATTCTTATATAACTTTGAAATCCTATAAATAGTCCATGTTCATGAGTTTCTTATTGTAATTCTTTCATAATGTATTAATATGTATTTTTATCATGTGGATGTTTTTAATTATATTGATATGTCTCTTTAAAAAATATTGCAAATATAACATTTTAAAATAAATACCTATAATTTGAAAAGTTGTGATTAATCATATATAGTTTTGAAAAACTATAAATAGTCCATGTTCATAATTTTTAAAATAAAATTAGTTCACCATAATAACTTAAAATGCATAGATACTTTAATGTGTGTACTTTTTACTAATGGTATTGACATATTTGGAATTTTATTACAACTAACCAATGAAAAAAATATAACTGAACGTATGTTTTTGTAACATATTTATTTTTTAAGAAATAATTATATAAAATATGGTATATGTTTTTTATAGAATGAATTCCCGTGCGATATTGCACGGGTTCTTTACCTAGTTAAAACAAAAAAAAATCTATAAATAATCCTTTTTAGTTTATTGTCACAAAATAACACTTAAAAAGAAACTGACCAAATGAAATTTTATTAAAGGTTAAATGTACCTTAGACATTTAAGATTAACTAACCCTAAACTTTCGGGTTTGAATTAAGGGGTTGGGTTTTTAAAATCTTTAAAATAAAAGTTTTGAAAATAGTTTCAAAAACATTTTCGAAATTTCAAAAAGAAAAAAAAAATATTTGAAAAAAATAATATAAAAATTGATTTGAAAACTTATAGTTCAAAATTATAACTCAGGACCGGCTAATTAAGGAGACAAACAGTGCGACCGCTCCAGATCCAAACTCGTGCCCCCCCCCCCCGTATATTAGAAGTTAAAAGGCTCAATTTTTTATAAATACATATTTTTACATAGAAAAGTTAAAAAAAAAATAATCAATAAAAATTTTAAAAAGTCAAAAAATATTTTATATATATAATAGTTCTATTTGCATCACAAAATATATAAAATATTACTGATTTATTTATAAAAATGTAAAATAAATATAAATTTTAACAGGTAAAATTTTTTTTGCCATGAGGCTTGCTCAAACTAAGAGATAGGAGAACTGCCCTGAAACTAAGATCATACATAAGCCATATATATATATACTATTATTTACCTTATTGGTCAGTAGAAAAAGTGGCCAACGGGTTCGATCTTCGTTTTCTTTGGCATCCAGTATTTCCCAGTATGGCACCAACATTAGATCCTTTTCCCTGCATGATCAACTCCAATCAATAAAATCTTCCCCATATAACAGAATGTTAACAATCAATTTCAGATTGGAATAAAGATAATAAAAGAGGTAGACTCGACCCATCATTAATCAAATCCTCTTCTCGGAGACTGGTAATTATCGTGTTCCACATTTGACGATATCGTGTTTCATTGGCATGCTGCTCCTTTTGTTTTACTTCGTCGACTTCATTCTTGGCATCCTGCTTCGTTTCTTTTACTTCGTCGATTTCATTCTTGGCATCATGTTCTTCGTGTTCTTCTTCTTTGGCATCCAGTTTACTTTCTTCATCCGTAGATATTATTTTTTGGGGCTCACTAACTGGAACTAATCTTTGATTTAAGTCCCCCGATAAGGACTTGAATCTAGTTCTCAACATTCCAAGTGTTTGGACCTGAAAATACGCTTCTCGTTAGCAAGTATTTTCCGCGAAACTGGATAACTGAGAGCATGCCACCATTACGAAATAACTTTGTATCTAAAATGCATGATAAGGAAGGCAAGTAGAACCTCTCCGAGACGTCCAAGTATTCCAATACAACCCCCAACCAGAGTTGATACTACAGCATACCATATTTGAGTGTCCATGAAATAAATCTGTATATGAAAGTACTTAGTGCAAATAGCTGTGACAGTAACTCAGTAACAAAAATGCCAATGTCACGGAAAAGAATGAACCAACTCACAGAAATAACTGGTGACCAGAGCGTGATCAAGAGACCTATATACTTGGCTTAGAAAACAAAAGAAGCAACGCCTATATTAATTAGTAAACAAGTTTATTATGTAAGAAGCGAAGACCAAGTACTACATGCTATTAACCATTACCATAAGAGAATGATAGATGAAGTCGCATAATTTCTTTCGTTGGGCCAACCAGAGGCTGAATCTGTTTTATAAAAATAGCAACTATGATATATATATATATATATGCACATTTTTGGACTAAATGTACTACCATCATAATTTAAAGTCATGTCTTTAATTTTTATTTTTTGAGTAAATGTTCCTCCATGATATAAAACAAACAAGATAATCAAGATATGTGAAAATATTGTACCTGGAAATTATAGCTGAATGCAAACTTCAAGGAAAATAGGAGAATCCAGAAGAAAATGTACCTATATATCATTTGCAAAACTTTATTAAGCAATGCAAGAAGACCAACCAACCTTTAATTTTAATACCCACTAGGCATGCATGCATGTTTTATACCCTTACTTTAAATATGACGATGTATTCTCGTGCATACCCCTTCCTATATATAGCAGAGGCTGTCACACAAAAATATAATTAGCCCACCTTGTTATTAACATTCCTAAACTGACAGTTTATTAACATAAGCTATGTCGATTACAAGTACCTTATAAAACGGCATTACTCGCTTTAATATCACATTGTCGGAATAGTTAAGACTTGGAAAAAAGAACAGCAACACCAAGGGTATCTTTAGGAGTAAGTAGATGTAAACACCCATGATGAAATATGGTTGTCTTAATTGGTCGGAAAAGTAAGTTATTGGAAAGAATACGGCCGACATTGTGACATAAATAGCCCACGTATTTGGTATGCTATGTCTTGCATTGAAGCTAAGATATATTTCGAGCATAGCTGAAAAATGTTCGAGGAAATAGTTAGAGTAAGTGGAAGAGAAGCATCGTTGATTTCCCTTCACTTAAAACACAGAAACATAAACATTTTTAAAAAAATATATATATATATTGTCATATACTAATTAAAAATGATCACACTTAGAAACTCTTACCTTGTACAAACTCTAGTGCAGCAACCGTGATGATAAAGATTCTGAAAACGTTATGAAAGCCCTCACCCCGAAAGATGTCTCCCAGTTGTGTCGATTGGTTCCAAGCAATTATGATCATTACCTGGATAAGATACATACCACCATCAAATTACATATAACCCGTAAATAAAATAAACATATTGGATTTCATACATATATACTACAAAAGCTGGTCGTACCTGTAAACTTAGGGTATAAAACATCCACATTCTGTCAAAGCTTCTTAACAAATGCAAGAAGGAGCGACTCTCAATGAAATTAACTTTGCCGACACTTCCATCTCCAGTAATGATAGTGATACGTTTGGGAGATTGTTGGGGCTGCTATGAGATTAACAATGATATAAGTGAACATTTCAATCAAATTTTCTATAATGGAAGAAAAACATGAAAGTATTAATTTAGCTAGCTTAGAAAAAATAATAAAGAACCATAAAAAATAAATAGATGACTTTTAAGCTTTCTAAAAAATTGCGTTCTCTCTCTATATATATCTTAGAATTTTTCATGACCAAAAAGCTTAATCCTAAAAGAAAAAGAGAAATTCCCTTAGATAGTTCATTTTAGTTTGTTTGTCACAAAAATAGTTTTTAAGAAAGAAAATGACCAAAATGTTTTTTTTTTAAGTTAAAAAATTCATTTATATGCATTTATACCCCTAGGGTTAACTAATTTGCACTTTAGGGTTTAGAGTTAAGGGGTGGGTTTGGGGTTAGGGTTTCAAATTTCAAAAAAAAAAATAAAAAAAAATCAAAATTTCAAAAAAAAAAAATCTATTTTGGTCATTTTATTTTTTGGGGCCTATTTTTGTGACAAAAACTTAAAAAGGGCTATTTAAGAGAATTGCCCAAAGAAAAATATGAATTGAAAAATATATAGAAACATTAAAATGTTTCAAAAGTCAAAAAAAAAATTGTTTGAAAATAAAAGCAATTCTTTTTGTTAGGCTAAGCCTTACACATTATATTATAAGACTATCTCCGATATTTTTTTTAATTTTTCCTCTAAAATAGAAATTTGTATAATAAAGATGATTTTTTAAGATGAAATTTAATTCAATGTATTTTCTTATAATAGCATTGTTCTAAATATAGAGTAAATATATGTTCTATTTTCCCCCAAACATAAAGGGAAAATAACAAATCTTTATTTTACAAGAAAAAATATAAATGGATTGGTGAGAAATGGTCTCTAAATTATGAAAGCAAGAATAACAAGGGGTTAGAGATACTACACGCTCTGCAAAGCTTAAAAGTTGAACATAGACCTTAGACCATGATTAAAGGGGTTTCTTAGGAGGGTTCCTTAAGCGATGGGTCCCATGAATAGTGTAAGAACCGGTTCTAAAAGTTGTTAATTAAGAACCGGTTCTTAAGGGTTTCTTACACTGTTCATGGGCCCCACTAACACGTGGCAGCCCGTGATTTGTTCGTTTTTTAATTTTTTTTTTTTTTTAAAAAAAAACTTTCCAAGAACCCCTCATGGGATTCTTGGGTTAATCATGCTCTTAGAGTAATCCACCCATTACTTTATTTATGGAGGAATCATACATATTATCTATACAGTAATCTTATCCATTATTCTATTTTGTAATTGAATATAAAATGAAATTAGAGAAAAATTTACTTTAAAATAGAGTTTGGAGTTAAAAATAGAGTATGGTTGGAGATGTCTTACAACTTGTTAAATAAATTTTGGAATGTTGATTTCTACTAAAATAAAGTATTTATACAAATGTTTGTCACTATTTGCCTGTTATTTTATGTGCGTACTTATCTTGTCATTTGCATTTACATGGTTTGTGGAGAAAACACTTAGACTCTGATTGGTAACTTTCGCTTAATTGTGGAATCACGGAAAAAATAGTTAAATTGCGGAAAACTTAATTAAATTGCGGAAAAATTTAAAATGTATAGAATGACGGAATATATATTAAATAAATCAAAATATTTTATATAGTATTCATTTTGTTATAAAAAACAAATATTAATAATTAAATTAATTATTAAAAATGTAAAAATAACTAAAATTTATTAAAAATATTTTAATTTTATTAAAAATATTTAGCTTATCTTTCAATATATTTTATTAATAGATTGATATTTTATGATATTATAAAACAATTGTATTGTAACTTTATTTATAACATAACTATTTATCATCATTAAAACTTTTTGTTATCTATTAAAATTTCAAAATAATATTAACATATAATTTAATAAAGAGTATTAGTTTTGTAAAAATTTTCATGATAATCTACTAAAATTCACTTTTTCATTTAATGAAAATTCTCTTTATATTTTTTCTCAGCAAAAACGCAAACTTGCATTTTTGCATTTTTTTTTCGTTACACAATTTTTGTTGATTGACAAAATAGTTGTGGAATCGCGTTTAAAACGCTATTCCGCCATTCCGTAACGTTACCAATCAGAGCCTTAATAAAGTTTTGTTAACAAAGGGGAGAAGGTTGTACCCATGTTCAGTTCCCGCTTATAATTTTCGGTGATTGTTTTACGCTGGGACATTGTGAATATAAAACGCATGAATAATTCAAAAAGAAATGAGAAACTACGACCAGTATGAGGGACACTCTCATATTGTAAGCATGTATTTACGATTGGGTTATACCAATGGAGATTTTATAAGTATTGACATAGGCTTAACTCTAACAAAAAATTAACAATGAAATAGAAAGAAAAAGTTCGTTCACATATTTTTCTATTGAGCAACCTACATAATGACACAGCTTCAATTGTACTCCCTCCGTTTCACAAAGAGTGTCGTTTTAGAGAATTTTTTTCGTTACAAAATAAGTGCCGTTTGAGGATTTCAATCAATAATTTATTGGTTTTATTTTCTAGCTTAATTTTCTATTGGTTGAAATATGATTAAGTGTATGGGTAATGATGTTTTTCTATAGAAAATATGCAAAATTAAATGTTTTTTTAATATGTGTGCAAAAAGCTAAAACGACACTTATTATAAAACAGATGGAGTATTTACTATATCAAAACAGCATTCTCCTAAGCTTATATAAGATTTACTTACCTCTGCCTCTGATTTGTCTTGTTCAATTTCTTGTGCTGCATTTCAAAAGAAGTTAGCCAGCATGAGTTTGCATAATGAAAAAAAAAAACATCAGTAAATGAGTGTAGGCAATTAAAGGACTCGAGTGTTGGATTGATGGAATCGTAGTAATTAAGATTTTGTCATATCACTTAATATCTTTTTAAATAAAAATAGCTTACAAAAGAAGTCAAGATGCCACTGTTCCTCCCGTGTAGTGGACACTGACCTACAAATTCAAAGTCGAGTTCTGTGATGAGAACTTAAGGAATGTTATTATAAGATGAATTGTGGTGCATTTGCACTGACCAAAAGTATTCGTTAAAGTCGTCATAGTTTGTACTCTTGGAATGTTCCCCTTCTCTACCTCCTTTTGCTTCCTGTAGGGCACATTTAAGTTCATTAAGATGAAAAACGTAGGAAATGGATCGGAGCAGACAAGACTGAATGGCCAAGCAATCAACCTTGGCTAGTGTCTTGTAAACTGGAGTCACTACTTTCTCCAAGAAAGCTTCATTTTTACTACCATGTGCCGGTATATCACCATTTCTCAACATATTATATAACCCAATACCCATCTGAACAAGTTATGTCAGTCAATATAAAATTCAGCTTGGAATTAGATAAAAGCAGGAGAGTTTTATCCAAAACCCTACGTTGTGATAGATATAGCAAAGACATTCAGGCATGAGTCTGAGGTTTGCAGCTTCTCCCCAAATTAAAAGATAGAGACCGATGTATAGCAGTTTCCACTTTTGAGGTGGAAACTCATATTTCATTTTATTATCCTCAGGCACATGCAACCTACAAGGCAAACAATAAGAGAATAAAAACGAAAAATAACTCTTTAGGTATTAATCAAGATCGAGGAGAGAGCCTCAAAAGTAGCAGGACTAGATTGGTGTTTGGTATGTATCATCCGACGCTTGCTGCTGAGGGACTTGCGATTAAGGCTGCCTTGACCCACGCTCTCTCTTGCGGAACAACAAATATTTGTCTAAAATTAGACTCTCAAGAGCTCATCGGAGCTATCAAGTCAACTGTTAAACCGGTGGAGCTCTACGGAATCCTCTCCGACATTGACACTCAATCTCTTTTGTTTGCTTTATGTGTCTTTTCCATCACCCCACTATCTCGTAATGGGCTAGCTGATTCTTTAGCAAAAACATGGCTATGTAACTCAGCCCAGTAGGGCCTGCTACCAACCTTTAGTGAAATTGTTGTTCAAAAAGGAAAAGAAAAAAATCAAGCTCGAGGAGAGCCTTACCAATTTTTCCGGAAACCCAGATACATGCACCATTTTGTGTAGTTTCCTAACAGTTTTTCCATCACTTTATCCAAGACACTGTCAAACTAGGCAACGTAATTGTAGATTAGGCAATTAGTGCAAACTAATATAGCGGAGTAGGCACATAACAGAAAACATATATATATATATATATATATATATATATATATATATATATATATATACTACTAATACATACATCTAAGTTTTCTCCATCAGGTCTTCTTGGATTTTGGAAATTGGCAAGTAACAAAACCAAGTGCTCCCTTTGATTCGAAACATTGCCTTCCTGCCATTTCAAGATTAATTACCACATGAATAATTAATTTAAAATCACTGACAAGAAAATGGTTTAAACAAAAAAAAAATCACTGACAAAAATAAGAATATCGCATCAGCCTATATTACCTGGAAACCATACATATTTTGAAGCCAGTCTAAAATGTCTCCATTGCCTTGATCTTGTAAGCTTTCCGGCTTATTAAGTGCGGTTACCACAAGTTTTATCTGCAGAATAAGTGTATGCGAATATTTATTTTCTGTAGACTGATCAACATAACTAAAGTGGAGCATAAGTCTGTAATAACCTCATCACGTTTCCTTATAGGAATGTTTTTACTTTTTTCACCGAGGGGAAGAATGTTGTAAAGCTTAACTGACCGAGCTTGTATTTCCACATCATCGTTGACCTTCGCACACTACAATTATCAAAAAAATCAGAAACAAGTGAACCGATAACTTTTGTAATCTGTTAACTTGTTATAAGATATAGAAACCTAGTATCATTGTGATTATATTACTAACGGCTTGATTCCCCTAATCAAGTCTAATATATATTCCTTCCATCTTTGCATATAATCTCCTTGTATAAATATAGACCATTGGTCTTGTGAATAAATCATCTTCCATATTCAATATGGTATCAGAGCCAAAGATCTAGAAAACTCTTAAATTTTTTTTTTTTTTTTTTTTCTTCTCTCTTCTCCACGTCTTCATCTCTCTTCCTCTGTTGCTCTTTCTTCTCTGGTTCTACATTCTTCTTTGTATACGATGGCCAACGAAAACTCCTCTGCTGAAACCGCTATGGTTTTCAACACACGGAACCCATCCACCACGCTCCTCTCGGTGAATATGTCTAATATTACCAAACTTACAAGCTCAAACTACATCATGTGGAGCCGCCAAATCAAAGCACTACTCGAGGGTCATGAACTCCAAGGATTCATTGATGCTGATTCTGTGATTCCGGTGGTCAACATCACCGTCAATGGAGAAACCACACCGAATCCAAATTTTGCTCCATGGAGACGTCAAGACCGTCTTCTTTACAGTGCCCTTATCGGAGCAATCTCCCTACCTCTTCAACCGGTGGTCTCCAGTGCTAATACAACCCGTGAGGTTTGGGATCTTCTCGCCATGACCTTTGGTAACCCTACTCGTGGTCATATCAAGCAACTAAAGTACCAGATCAAAACTTGTGTTAAAGGCACGAAGACCATAAGCGAATACTTGCGCTTAATCAAGTCTAAAGCTGATGACTTGGCCTTGCTCGGAAAACCTCTGGATCCAGAGGATCTCACTGAGCAGATTCTCGCTGGACTATCTGAGGACTATAAACCGGAGGTAGATGCTATTAATGGAAGAGAGACAACAATCTCTTTTCCGGAACTACATGAAAGGCTCCTAAACAGAGAAGCCATGATACTTTGCGCTGAACCTACTGCTCCTCCGGTGCTTCCCATCACGGCGAATGCTGCTGATTCTCGCCAGCGTCCACAAGGCAAAAACAACTGGCGTCCTCAAGGTAACCGGAACTACCAGACAAACAGCTATCACAACAACAACAACAACCGACAACCTCAGCCCTATTTGGGACGCTGCCAGGCATGTGGATTTCAGGGCCACAGCGTCAAATACTGTCCTGAGTTCAAGATTGTACGAGGAACTTCAGCACCACAATGGTCACCTCAACAACAACACCAAAATTGGAGACCTACTGCTCAATCTCAGGCTTGGCATCCTACTGCGAATGCTGCTATGATCTCAGGTGACCCATCGACATGGCTCCTGGACTCTGGAGCTTCCCATCACATGACCTCTGATCTTGCAAATTTATCTCTTCACTCACCATACAATGGAGGCGAAGATGTCCTTTTAGGCGATGGTTCTGGACTCTCAATCTCTCACACTGGTTCTTTATCTTTACCCTCTATCAAACGACCTTTCTTTCTCGATAATGTTTTATATGTCCCTTCACTTGACAAGAACCTTATTTCTGTTTTCCAACTATGTTCCACTAACAATGCTTCGATAACTTTTACACCGACATTCTTCCAGGTAAGGGACTTGAGCACGGGGGCGCTTCGACTGGAAGGCAAACCTAAGGATGGCACTTATGAGTGGCCAAAACAACTCTCCACAAAACCGCCATCACTTGCTTTTGCTTCTGCTATTAAAACTTCTATTTCGGATTGGCATTCCCGTTTGGGACATCCAGCTTTACCTATTCTTAAAACTATTATTTCAAAGTTTGCTTTACCGTTATCTTCTCCTGGTTTACTTACCAAACCTTGCAGTGCTTGTTTAATTAATAAAATGCATAAGCTCCCCTTTGGTTTATCAACTCTTACTTCTTCACATCCTTTAGATATTGTTTTCTCGGATGTTTGGACTTCCCCAATTATTTCAGTTGACGGTTTTAAATACTATGTGATTTTTGTTGATCATTTTACAAAGTATACTTGGTTTTATCCTATGAAAAAGAAGTCACAAGTATATGATATTTTTCCTAAGTTTAAAGGGTTGGTTGAAAACCGATTTCAATCAAAACTTAAGACACTTTATACGGATAATGGTGGTGAATACATTGCTTTATCGACATATCTATCTACCCATGGGATATCGCATTTCACCACCCCACCACACACGCCCGAGCATAATGGTATAGCAGAACGTCGTCATCGACACATAGTCGAAACAGGGTTGGCCCTACTGACGCATGCATCTATGCCTAAGTCCTACTGGACCTATGCTCTAGCTACTGCGGTATATTTAATTAACCGTATGCCCACCCAAATTCTGTCTTTAAAATCACCTTATGAAAGTCTCTTTGGAACTAGTCCAAATTACTCAAAACTCAAAATATTTGGTTGTTTGTGCTTTCCTTGGCTTCGGCCTTACGCATCAAACAAACTTGATTCAAGATCCACTCCCTGTGTTTTTCTAGGTTACTCTACAACACAAAGTGCCTATTTTTGTTTAGATCGTAAAACTGATCGTATTTACACATCAAGACATGTTAGTTTTCATGAGTATGTGTTTCCCTTTTCTTTACCTAACGAACTAACATCTTCTCATGTTTTTCCTGATTTTGGTACAGAAGCACAACAAAACTCTATGTCGCAGGTCTCTTTCATTCCTATTGTAACTCCAACGTCTACTCCATCAATCAATCCGCCACAAGCACCAGCGCCTGTTCCCAATCCAGCAAATGAGAACAATACGGCTGCATCATCTTCTGTTCCGACTGTAACAGCTTCTGTCCAGCCTTCTCCAGTATCTGTCCAGCATCCTTCAGCACCTGCTCAGTCTCCTCCAGCGGCCATTCAGTCTCTAACTACAACAGAGAACACCAATCAACAACAAGCTGACACAACAACTCAGACAGAACAAGTTCCAGCTGCACCAGCTCCAACAAGAACATCAGCGCGCACTAGAAAACCTATCCAACGTCTAAATCTTACTGCCACAGTAACACCAACAACAGATGAAATTCCGACAACAGTTCAACAAGCCCTTAAAGACCCAAGATGGCGTCGTGCAATGTATGAAGAACTTGATGCCCAACTTAGAAACCATACATGGGACGTGGTCACACCAAACAAACACATCAACCTGGTTGGATGTAAGTGGGTTTTTACCATAAAACGGAATGCTGATGGATCAGTTGCACGGTTCAAGGCGCGCCTAGTTGCCAAGGGATATAATCAGCGACCTGGACTCGACTACACTGAAACATTCAGTCCGGTGGTCAAGCCTGCAACAATCAGACTAGTTCTAAGTGTCTCTGTTTCCAGCAACTGGCCCATACGACAATTTGATGTAAACCATGCATTTCTTCAAGGTCACCTCAGTGATGAAGTGTATATGATGCAGCCACCTGGATTTACAGATAAGGATAACCCAAGAGGAGTATGCAAACTTCGCAAGGCGATCTATGGATTGAAACAAGCCCCACGGGCATGGTACACAGAGTTGCGCACATTCCTTCTGCAATCAGGGTTTACGAATTCTCTTGCTGATGCAAGTTTATTCATATACAACCACAATGGCGTTCTTCTCTACATGCTTGTATACGTTGATGATATAATCCTCACCGGGAACAACACCTCCTACCTTCAGAAGTTCATCACTTCTTTATCTACTCGATTCTCTTTAAAAGACTTGGGAGATCTTTCTTACTTTCTTGGAATAGAAGCTCATCGCAATTCAAGTGGATTATTACTAACTCAGAATCGCTATATTGCAGATTTGCTTGCTCGTATGAGGATGTCTGGAGCTAAACCGGTTGCAACACCAATGTGTCCTAACACACCACTCACGCTTAACACTGGCGACCCGATGGAAGACCCGACACTATTCCGTACTGCTGTGGGGAGTTTGCAATATCTCTCCTTAACAAGACCAGACATATCCTTTGCAGTCAACCGCCTCTCACAATACATGCATCGACCAACTACTGCACATTGGCAAGCAGTAAAAAGACTGCTACGATATCTCTCTGGTACGCAGAACCAGGGAGTATACTTCCCTGCCAGCAACATGCCATCACTTCATGCTTATACTGATGCTGACTGGGCTGGTAACAAGGATGACTACACATCCACAGGAGCTTACATAGTTTATCTTGGACGCCACCCTATTGCTTGGTCTTCAAAGAAACAAACCGGCGTAGCAAGATCCTCTACTGAAGCTGAATACCGATCTATTGCTTCAACAACAGCAGAATTATGTTGGATACAGTCACTCATATACGAGCTTGGAATCAAGACAACAGGAACTCCAGCCATATATTGTGACAACATTGGAGCCACTTACCTTGCAGCAAACCCAATATTCCACTCTAGAATGAAACACATAGCATTGGACTATCATTTTGTTCGTTTTCAGGTTCAGCAAGGCAATGTCAGGGTGTCTCATGTAGCCTCTCAAGATCAGCTTGCAGACGCCCTCACCAAACCTCTCCACCGATCACGCTTTCAGATATTATCAGTCAAGATTGGCCTCGCCAAAAGCGGTCCATCTTGAGGGGGCGTATAAGATATAGAAACCTAGTATCATTGTGATTATATTACTAACGGCTTGATTCCCCTAATCAAGTCTAATATATATTCCTTCCATCTTTGCATATAATCTCCTTGTATAAATATAGACCATTGGTCTTGTGAATAAATCATCTTCCATATTCAATAGTGGCAATATATTTGCTCCAAATATATAATCTACTAACAGCTTCACCTTATCTTGTTGTGCAACTAATGCTGGGTCCTTCACAGAAGGCATGTCTCTATCGTTCCAAATAATTTGTAAGACTCGGAAGAGAACAAGAGCAGTTTGGCATGCATTTCTAAGTAGTTGAGTAGTAAAACAAGAATAGAAGAATTTGATTAGTGTAAACAGAAAGAACTACATGTATAAAAGTTGAGGAAAATATAAATCTGAACAAAACCTTTGAGCAGGATCTAGCTCCGTGATTGTATCTAGCTCCGTAATTGTATCTGTGTAATCAATTGATAACTCATTTTTGGGCATTTAACCTTTATCAAACGATAATCGCAATAAATGACCTAATCATGTTCGTTTAACACTTATTGGCAACACCCACTAAGTAATGTTCATTTCCTAATACATTAGAACCTCTATAAATTAATAATTTTGAAACTTTCAAATTTTATTAATTTACAAAAAAAAATCTTATTTAAATTTTTTATTTTAATTTTTTTTATTCTAAAATAAAAAAATATTTGATAGTGTATAGATATTAATTGTTATTTTTAAAAAAATAATATTTATATTAGTTTTATTATATTATTTGGTGTAGATAATATATATTGTATAAAACGTAAATATTGTTTTAGATATAATATTATTAAATTTCATAAAAATATATTAAGTGCTAAAAAATATAAAGATAATTTTACTGTGAATATTAAAACGATATAATAATAGGTTCTTACTTATATAAAATATGTATACATAAAATTATTAATTTATAATTTTAATGGAATCATATATTTATATAAAATTTTCTAAAAATATTATTTTATTATTTTATCGATTTATATTAAATTTTGAACCAATCCAAATAGAGATCAACAAAATTTATTAATTTATAAAAATGATTAATTTATTAAATATTAATATAGGTTCTACTGTAGTTGACTGACATCAACAAATATTAGCGACATAAACCAGGCTATTTCATAGCATGCAGACCCGGTCTTGAGCACATACCCAAGAAATATTGGTATGGAGCCTATAATTTTGTACACTTTTAAGAGCACCAGCATGTTCATACTTTTTAAAAAGTATCTCAGACATTTATTTAAAATTTTAGTTAAATTTTAACATAAAAAGGTTAGACCAATAAAGGGAAGACACATAGACAAAGAGTACCACAACTTTATTTTTACACTATTTTTCCGTAGAAATGATTCTCAGCATTTGTCACACTTGTCATTCTCTCTGTCTTGTTTTTTCAGTTCTTTTAATTACTTTAATCACAAGAGATTCAATGAGAGATTGTCACTAAGAGCACCCTCAACCCATGAAAATCAAGGGGTGCTTAGGGGTGGGGTCCACCAAAAGTGAAGAGAGAAGGAGACTTAAAATGCCAAATTAAGCATTGGTGTTTATACTGTTTCGCGGGCTCCATTGACACGTGGTGATCCGCGATTGGTTAGTTTTTTTTTTTTTTAAAGACCAAAAAAAAAAAAAACTTAAGCACCCCATTTTTAAAACCTTGGGTTGAGGGTGCTCTAAAAGCATGATTAAGGGGAATCTCTTAAGGGGGTATCTTGCACTGTTCACGGGCCCCACTGATATGTGAGGCCCGTAAATAGTGTAAGAGACGGTTTTAAAAACTCTTAAATAAGAATCATTTCTTGTACTGTTCACTGACCCCATTAACACGTGTCGGCCCGTGATTAATTTTTTTTTTAAAAATCTAACAGAAAAAAGTAAAAAAAAAAATTAAAAACCCCGAATGGATTCAGGGATAATCATGCTCTAAGGGTGGCCTAAGAACATTAGCAGCGATCAATTTCTTTAAAAACGTTTCTTAACATTTATATATTAATATTGTAAAGAAAAATAATTATCTGAATTATGTTTGATGTTTAAAAGTTTGTTCTATACGACACCTGTAGAACATTTCTTATAAAAGCTAAAAAAATTCTTCATGACGATACATTTCTTCTTTTCTATTGTTTCTTTTTCATACTTTTCAGTTTTATATTAGTTTTTATAGAGAGACCCTTACACAATGTTACAAGTGGCTGTTCTAAAGCCTACAATTTATACTATTTCTATAATAAATATAAGAATGAATGAATAAAACTTTGAATACTTGTTTTCCTTATTGTATGTAAAAAAGTGTAAAATATAATTTTTAGAATTGATAGAGAATTATTAGTCTAAAAAAATATTATTAGTTTTGAGGATATTGTAAATTTTATTTAAATTTTTATTTTTTTGTAATTTAAATTTTAGTTATCATTTAGGGCTTACTTTTAAAAATATTATTAGTGTTGAGGATATTGTAAATTTTATGTAATTTTTTTTTTTTTTTGTAATTTAAAATTTTAATTATCATTTAGGGCTTACTTTTTAGTTTTGTATTTGGACCCAAAATATTTCAAGACTGGCACTGATAGCATGTGGCGACATATTTTAACAACTATCGCTAATTTAAAATATCAAACGATAACTTTTTAGCATACAAAATTTTAAGGGAAATTTGGAAAAAAGAAACACTTTCAATTTTGATTTGTCTCAATAAGATTTTTATGTGATTTTTTAGAAAATTAAGATTTTGATTCTTTTTAATACCATAATACCCTTATAATATCCTTTTTATACCAATTTAATTTGAATTAGAAAATAATCTATTAATATTAATTAAAAATTAAAAAATTACACTTCAAAAACGAAAAAAGAAACTTATAAAAACGAAAAAAGAAACTTTAAACAAGCCCTAAACAAACCCTAAACCCCAAATAAACTCAAACTCTAAACAAATCCTAAACTCTAAATAAACCCAACCTCTAAATAAACCCTATACCCCAAATAAACCCCAAACTCTAAACAAACCCTAAACAAACCCTAAACCCCAAATAAACCCAAACTCTAAACAAACCCTAAACCCCAAATAAACCCAAATTCTAAACAAACCCTAAACTCCAAATAAACTCAAACACTAAACAAACCCTAACCCCCAAATAAACTCAAACTCTAAACAAACCCTAAAACCCCAAATAAACCTCAAACTCTAAACAAGTCCAAAAAAACCCTAAACCCCAAATAAACTCAAATTCTAAACAAACCCTAAACCCCAAATAAACTCAAAATCTAATCAAACCCTAAATCCCAAATAAACCCCAAACTCTAAACAAGCCCTAAACAAACCGTAAACCCTAAACAAGCCCTAAACAAACTCTAAGCCCCCCTCCCAAAAAAGAAATTCTAAACAAACTCTAAACCCCAAATAAATCTAAACTCTAAAGTGCTATTGGATTAATGCATTTTGCTTAGGCAGTTCTCTAAAGTGCTAACGAAGAGAAAAAATTGTGGGAGGAGGAGAAAATATTCTTTCAAATATTTAGGGTAGATTTAGTTTAGATTTAGGAAACATCTCTAACCGAATATGGAAGTTTCCATATTTTTCAGATTTCCCTAGAATATGTAATCTACCTTACGTACAATAAAGTAAAGTAAGTGTGATACAAATTGTACCATAAGCGTCACATTAGGTAAAAGGCAGAACATGTTACGACACAAACTCTAGATAAGGTAGATTAGTGAGTTGGGGCTATAAATCATTATCAAACCGTAGGTAGACCTAAGATATCTTTCTTGATTATAACGTAATGAATTCTATCATAGTTAGAATATGCAATAAATGTTAGTTTACGTTTTATATCTTAGATATACCTATGTATAAAATTTAGTATCTCATTTCTGGACTAAGTAGATTACCAAAATGCATACTCTAACCATAGTTAGAATATAAAATAAAATTTAATTCCATTTAAAAAAAAATTAAACATATATATTGTCATACTTATGTTTCCAATAGTTTTCATATTTTTTAACATTTTTAGAATTCAGTTTACTATTTTTCATATAAAAAGGGTAAAACTTGTCCAGAATTGCCCAAAATATGAGAAGTCCTATAAGGACAAATAAAAATTGAAAGTGTCTTTTTTTTTTCCAATTTTCCCAAATTTTAATTACCCACGAATCTGAATTAAACAACAAAACATGGCCTTTTTCACAGCAACAAACAAAAACAAACTGTAGACTTTACCTATTTGAAAACCAAGATCCCAACCATTGTCTAGTTTTTCTAATTGAAATAAATAATAATAAATCAAACAAGAGTGGAGATGATAAATTTGTAGATTGTGTATTCTTAGATTTTGTTATGATATATTCGTTGTAGTTACTCTATGTATTAGTAGTGGAAGAAAAAATAACTTCTTTTCAACACTGGTTGGTTTGTTAAAACCAAAACGACTTTGTCCAACCAGTACAAGAAACAGAGTTCAGAAAACAAAAAAACAAAAAACAGAGCATGTCAATACCAGATTTTTGGGTAACTTGAGAAGTGTTGGTCGAATTTTTGATGAAAGACCTGCAATAATCTAGATAGAAACTTTGCATTGGAGGTACATCCCTAGGCCGAAAATCTCTTTTTCCTGCTTCTGTATCATCCTATACAAATCAAACAAATATGTGTTTAACGAAAAAATATATAAATGCAAACTCAAACAAAGTTTTCAAGAAAGGATTTTGTGGCAAAACAACAACAGCATATAAAGATAGAGAGATGACTGATGATATTTCGAAAGGTTGCTTCTGGGTTTGGAGAGGCCACATGAATTTTCTGGTTAATAAAAAAGAAAAGAGGTTATGGGTACCTTTTGAAGCCAACTTAAAAGTAACATCATAAACCGGCGAACACCGTCTCCACGTGCATAAGGGTCAATACTTTTTGCCTTTTGAAGCGCAGCATATATGCCTGATAGAAGCATCAACCGTTTGATCCCAAGTGTATAGGAGCAAAAGAAAACTTTAATCAAACCACTACCATGTATACTCAGTCGTAATATTTGTTTCAAACTCACATATGTTAACAATATGGGGTTCTTTAAGATGTAGTTCATTGGCCACACGAAGGATCGGTGAAATCTCTGCAATAGAAGATGGCACCATCTCACTGTCTGGAATCTTAGGCGGATCAATTCCCAATTTCTGATACATTCCAGAGTAATATAATACAGCACACATGTGTTACTTTTTTACTCAACTCATAACCATGAATCGCAACATCACTGAAATATATCTATGGAATAACCTCAAGAAGTCTCGGAAATGGAGCATTATTTACAATCTTTTGCACCGCGCGATGGTTTTTCTTAATCTACAAAACACAATTATATAAGTAAATAAAGATAGAAACAAGTGAACCAATAATTTTTGTAATCTATTAATTCAAGAGAGTATATTTCCCGGAAAGATATAAACCATTACATACTTCAAGAATGTGGGACTCTTTTTTTTCAGGCGGGACTTGTTCAACTTTCCAAAGACTCTCCAAGACTCGGTAGAGAACCTTTTCAGTTTCACATGCGTTTTTAATTTGCGGGCTAAATGTTCAATACAAGAATATAAGTAAGGTGACTAAAAATAGAGAAAGAAAAAGTAGAGGAATAACGCAAATCTCAACAAACAATATTTCCGTAGAACACAAACCTGTCACCCTTAGCGTGTCTCTCATGTTCCTTTTCACCTGCCCAATTTTATGAATGTGTAATAAGCTTTTAAGTCCATTTTGGGCTCTTTTTTTATTTTGTTACAAAGCCAGCTTCAGTTAATCATAAGCTAATCTATTTATATATATATTAGACGAAAGTAAAAACCCCAATATATGATAATTGTTACAACCATAATATATAGTCTAATTTGTACTATCAGTTAGAGAAAGTTATTTAAAAAAAAAAAAAAAACTTATGTGATTTTTAATCTCATTCCCCCACCATAGTTCTTACTTTACCAATTTCTATAACAATAAGAATACTGAAAGCAAATGAAGTCAATTGAAATGAAAACTTGTTTCTCAATGGTTTTCTAGATTTTTTTTTTTTTTTTTAGAACTTCTAGATTTTTCTTATTGCAAAGAGATTATTTCACATTGTTATGTAGTAAGAGAATAATGGATCGATTCCAAAACACGAATATAGATCAAGGATATATATATTGTAGAAAGCATGTTACTTACATTTTTGTGATGATAGTATTTTTTGTTTGCCAAAATGTGAGTTATCATATAAATGAAGCTAGCTGATTTGTAGGATTAACAAAAAAAAAAAAAAACTCTAACTGGGATAAAATTGGAAAAAAAAAAAAAAAACAAGGTTATGACCAGACAAGTGCTTTTCGGAACACAGTTCTGTGTTACTCGTGCACTTGTTTTGGCTACTATATATAGTATTGTTGTTTTGGCTACTATATATAACCGCCGGAGGAAAATGAGTTTCTATAGTTTTGGATCCAATATATACACGGGCGATCAATACCTTTCAGATCTAGTGTGAAGACATGACGTCTAATGTTTTCCTCGAAATGTTTCTTATAGAAGTTTTGCAAGGCCTCCAGGTGATTTTTTTCATTTTCAGGGATCTTCTCGTTCTACAAAGTTACAGACACATGGCCAATGATGAAATATGTAGGAAAACTGAAACATAATTTCTAGGAAAAGATTTTGTTGTCAAAGCAACAATCGCGTGAAATGGAAGATATGATAAGCGTACTCCTATAATCCCAAGACGAATCATTAGGTTTTCCCGTTCTTTGGAGAAAGGAAGCAGATTCTCTGCCTCCACAGATGCACGGTTACAACCTGATAAAATCATCCATATATGGTTTTCATCACAAGATAATGTTAAGAGAGAAACAAATAAATTTAACCAAAGGACTATTATGTATACTCGATTATGATATTTGTTTTAAACTCACATAGGTAAGCAAATTGAGGATAACTGGGATATAATTCATTGGCCACATCAAGGATCAAGTTCACCAGCTTAATTTTAGAATCAGTACCAGAGAGATATAATTCTCTGGCCACTAGAAGGCGTGATGAATTCTCTGATTGAGATGACACCATCTTACTTTCTTCATTCTTCAGAAGTCGATACATTGCAAACTAAGAGTATGCAAAATTATTTTACATTAATTTATACTCAAATCATAACCGCATATCGCAATATAACTGGAATATCTCTAAATAACCTGAAGATGTTCCTGCGATGGAGAAGGATCTGCAATAATTTTTTTGATTTCTTCCTGGATCTCTTTCATCTACAAAAAAAATAAAAAGATAGAGACAAGTGAACCAGTACTTTTGGCAATCTATTAATTCAAGACATTATATTTCCCAGAAAGATATAAACCAGTAGCAGCTTCACCTTAGGAATGAGGTCTTTATTTTCAAACGGTTTAGTTCGACGCTCATTGACTCCTTCATCGTTATCCGGATCATTTTCACGCTGGTCTTCATCTTCCCAAAGATTCTCAAAAACTTTGTAGAGAACAAAGGAAGTATCACATGCCTTTTTAAGTTCCGACCTAAAAGTTTAATACAAGATTTTTTTTCTTTTTTTTTGAGCAATGTTTAATACAAGAATTTAGTTAATGTAAAAGTAGAGAAAGAAGAAGTAGAGGAACAATGCAAAACTCAATAAACAATATTTCCTTTGAACACAAACCTGTCAACATTAGTCTTGTCCGCATGTTCCTTTTCACCTGCCCAATGTAAGGAATGTGTTATCAACTTATAAGCCCATTTTTATGTTTACTTTGTATTTTGTTATAAAGGCCAACTTCAGTTAACCATAAGCTAATCTATCTTATCTATTAATATAGAAATCATAACTTCTTTATTGTGTGATTTTTTTTTTAATTAGACCATCTATTAGAAAACATGACATTTAATTGTTTTATCATTTGTTTTTCTAATAAACATCTTCTTTATTAAAACATAAGTCATAACTTCTTTATGTGTGATTTTTTTGGACCATCTATAGAAAATCATGACATTAAATTATTCTATCATTTATTTTTCTAATAAACATAATCACAAATATATCTTAATAAAATCATGAATATACTATATTTAAGAAAAAATCAAATTTGTCTACTATTAATATACACTAAATTCAAAAATCTATTATAAATAACATTCCAAGATTTTGTAGATAAACCATTTTTGAAATTCTAAAATGTTTATATCAAATAAAATCACAAACAATATTAGATAATATTAAACATGTTGTCATTACTGAATCAAAATTAAATCATAAAATATTGTTTCCACTTAAAATACATATGTCAAATAATATATTACAATATTGTCAACTTCATATAAAAAAGTACACCAAAAATTATAGTATATTTTGATTTCAATTTAAAATAGAACGTCAAATAATACAAAATAGTTATATTACAATATGAATATTTTCAGAATAATATTTATTACAAAAAATTAAAAACATAAAATGATAAAATTTAAATGAACCAATAAAAATATATAAAATAATTTATATAAACTATAAAACGTAACAGGTTAACTAATTTTCATATAAATATAATTTAGAAAATAGTTTTTTTTAATAAAATACAATAAAATAAATTTGAAGTTACTAATTTAGTGTATATAACTAATAAAATTTATAAATAATTAACAACATGGTCAGTCATAAGTTGAGTCGATAAAATTCATATTTTGTTAAGTTTGAAATTAAATATTTATTTTGTAATTGTTGCAAGTCAGAAAATAATTTGTAATAAAAGGCAAATTGTGGTCCATGTAGAAGGGAAAATATATCATATTCTTACCTATGAGAAATATGTATTTACAAATACAAATGTACTAAATAAACTAATAAACTAAATGGTATGTTTGATAAACAAATACATTAGAAAATGTTTTGTTTTGTAATGAATATATTTTGACTAAAAAATTTTAATAACAAAAAATAATCATATGATATCATATATTTTTTAAAAAATATATAATTACTACCATAAAAATTATTAACTATATAAATGATGTTAGATTGAAAATTAAACTTACTAATGTTGCTTGATCGAAATTGAATATAACCAAATTAATGGGGGTAAAACTTATGTTTTTTTGTTTGATTAACTTATGAATTTCTCAACATTTCAATTTTTTAAACTTTATCGAAACAACATACTGTATATAAAATCATACACAGTATTAATATATATATATATCAACCTAAGGAAAAACTAAGCAAAATCTAATAACAAGGTTATTCTTACTTTAGTCTATTTGTAATAAAAAAATGTGATTCATTTCAAAAAATGATAGAATCTAATATACCAAAATATGAATAACCAAACTAAATATGAACAATGAAATTAACGAATTATTATGATTTAGTTATTTTATATATATTCACAAATATGCATGAATTATTAAAAGATTACAAGTGATGTTTATTAACATAAGTCTGATTTTTATGTTTTTTTTTTTTTTTTGTGAAACAACATTCACCAAATATATAAAAAAATAAAAACTATATGTACAAATATAAGAAGATGAACTGAACTACTTGAGGTTAAGAAATAATAATTCAAATTTAACCTAATTAAAACAAACAAACAAATAAAAAAAGTGTTGCTCCATTTAATAGAATAAATGAAACTCAACATACCAAAAATAAATACCCAAACTAATACAAAATATTATACTTAGAATCACATATCTAATTAAGATAGGAACAAAACGATACTTAATATAATGTTTTATTTATTTCTCATACATAATAATTACAAAATAACTTAAAACTTATAAAAACAAAAATAAATATTTAACAATTATCCCCTAAACATTATTTACAAATTGATATGCTATATGTCATTACTACATTAATTTTGAAAAAAAATATGATAACATGACATACTAATAATGATGAGATAACTTCAAGGTAACTGTGACATGAACATTTACATTTAATATTGATTTATTTGTCATACATAATAATTACAAAATAACCTAAAACTTATAAATATAAAAATAAATAATATAATAATTTAAATATAAATATAATAATATTTTCATTATCAAAATTTTATTTTTATAATTATATAATTTTTATTAGTAAAACAATTCTTCAAAATTTTATGCAGTTTGTGAAACTTTTTAATTTTATAATTTCAATACCATTTGTTTCTTTTTAATTTTAGTAATTTTAAAATATTATTTAGTTTTACTTTTAGATAAATATATACCTAACAAAATTTCCTCTTAACTTTATCGAATTTGATTTAATATATTTTAACTAAAATAAATAGATAAAAAAATTTCAAGATTATAAATTTAAATATATACATATATATTATCAAGTATAATTTTAAATAAAAAATATTTATTTTATCATATAATTAAACTAACTTTTAAATTAATTTAAAATTTAAAATTAAAATTCTACTATTAAAATTTAAATTTTAATATTGTAAGAAAATAATAAATTAAATTAAAACGTAAAAAATTACAAAATTTAAGCAAGCAATAATATTAAATTAAAATTTACATATAATTAAATTAAAATTTAAAATTGTAACCAATTACTAAAAATTAACAAAAAAATATTTTTTAATTAATTTAAGTTTTAGTAATTTTATTTATGTACATGGTTTAAGAAAACACCTAATTATATCAGTGCATGAGCATGGGAAAATCACCTGATATTGAAACATAGGGAGTAAATGGTAAGTTAGAAACCCCTAAATATAAATATATGAACAATGTTCCAACCATTATAGTATATTTGGTAATATCAGTTAGAAAGACTTTTTCTGTAAAATTAACGTATGTGATGTTTTATATCATTTCCCACAATAGTTCTGACTTGACCAATTTCCGTCACAACAACAATAGTGAAATAATCAAACTCAACTGAAATAAAAACTTGTGAAAATGGATCGATCGGTCCAAAATATGAATATGGATCGAGGATATATAATTTTGTAGGATGTCTGTTACTTACATCCTGTGATGATATTATTTGTTGTTTTAGCTACTACATATAATGGCCAAAACGAAAATAAGTTTCTATAGTTTTTGATCCAATACCTATATGGGCGATCAGTACCTTCCAAATTTATTTGGGTAACATGAACTTTGATGGTTTCGTCGAAATGCTTCTTATAGAAATTGTACAAGGCCTCCATCGAGTGACATGCTCTCTCTCTACCGATCTTCTCATTCTACCAAAAGTTACAGACACATGCATGGCTAATGATGAAAATATGTAGAAAAACTGAAACAAAATTTCCAGGCGAATATTTTGCTGGCAAAACAATAATCGCTTGAAAGGGAAGATATGATATGCGATATGCGTACTCTTTTAATCCAATTCCTAAGTTGAATCGCAAGGTTCGTCTGTAAGTTGAGAGGACGCATTGCCTCCTTTTGTGCACCCTTATAACCTGATAAAATTATCCGTTATTTCCTCTCAAGATTATATACTAAGTAAGAAAGAAAGAAAGAAATAAATTTAACCAAAGAATTAACTATTATCTCGATTATGATATTTGTTTCAAACGCACATTGGTAAGCCATTCCAGGATTATTGTGAAATAATTCTCTGGCCACGTGAACCATCAATTTCGCCAGAGTAGTGTCTCCTCCTTGACAATCGATATCAATGAGATCTTCTGATAAAATAGTGTGATGAGGCTGAGACGGTCCAGAGTTGTCTCTTTGATCCATGTTTCTAAATCTTTTTTTTTTTTTTTTTAATTCTTTGGTAGTCAAATTGAGCCAACCAACATTATCAAATACTAGTCAAACTTAAAAGAACAAACAAGCTCAGAAGAAGATTCAGTGGGTTGATTCAGTAGTGATTAGCCAGAAAGCTTAAAAAGGTGATCAAAAGAACCAAGAGGGTAAAGCTAAGTTCAAAAAAAAAGAACCAAGAGGATATATAAATAGAGAAAACAGCGACACGGAACGAGATCCAGAGATTTAGGATAATCTATGCGACCGAAGTAACAAAGACACTATTCCTCTGACACGATACAGGCCAGAGAGATAAAAGGGAAACAAAATAGAAGGCGATACCAGAAGGGACACGATAAAGGGTTGTTTGTTGCTAACTTGCTTTGCTTCCTACGACAACACTCATCTCGGGGTATATATACTATCAGAAGTGTCTTTTTTTAGTGCTTTTAATTGGAAGATAAGAACATGTTTATTGAAAGTCTCTTAGGACGGGTTTTTAGCGGGATTTAAGAGACGATCTCTTAGCTTTTAACTAAAAAGAAATAAAAAACATTTAAAAAATCTGCGTTAAGAGCATCTTTATCGCAGAGACCCTTGAGGGTCTCTTATT